>KV425595.1:131955-154700 GCA_001632425.1 Neolentinus lepideus HHB14362 ss-1
TTGTACGGTAATCAGCCATTTATTGGGAAGTAAAGGGATACAAAGGTGATAAAGTTTTACAAAGTTTTACAAACGGTGGTAAAATCACCGGTTTTGACTGGGCTTCAAGACTGGTGGCCTGACGCCAGCTCGCTCGCGTGTCACTGACAAGGACGAGGAAACTGTGGCATTAGAGGTACTGGCTACCTCTCCAAACTTCAAAGCTGCGGATGCGGCGCCATTCTTCCAATCGACTCCTTTGGGACGACCGAGAAGAAAACCGAGGGCACCCAAAGCACATTCGCAGTTGGAATCAGCGAAAGTCTCTTCATCACTACCACCGTCATCACCACTTCAACCTACTTCGGAAGACCCGAGTCCGCCTCTCGCAGAAGCGAATGAATTGTATCCGTCTGAGGAGGAGAGTCCGAGGGATGAAACAGATGATCCATTTGGCTTTCTTGCGGCCGAAAGGAAGTTGAAGAAGAGGAGGGGGCAGAGTGAACGGCCTATAGTTGAGCAGAAGAAGGAAGAACACGACAGGACGGTCGAGGATGAGGACGATGACCTATACGAGGATGAGGACGCTGACCTATACGAGGAGGACGTCGAGGCTTTCGATCAATGCATACAGGAAGAGAAGAAAATCTACAGCGGTGACGTGACTCTGCGGCCCCCCTCTACGCCTCACAAACGTGCTGTGAAACGGCGGTCTATGGACACCCCGTGCAGCACGCCTCGCACGGATTCTATGCCATCCACACCGTCCCCTTCGAAACCCACCAGGCTTCCCGAGCTCAGCCCCACTAACCCAGTTATATCTACATCCCACGAGATCCCAGAAGGACAAATGGGCAAACGGGGACTCAAGAACAAGAAATCGCGGACTGCCCGGAGCTCTGAGTACGACGAAGTCCTCGACCCTGTAGAGTATACGAAGAAGCTGGAAGGCCTTCTGCCCAAGAGCAAACAGCACATGAAGCGGACTGTTGCTGGCAACACCAGAGGCCGACGTCAAGCTTCAACGAGGACAACGCGTGGCACTTGTGGCAATGAGACTGACAGCGAGGACGAGCCTCTGAGTAAGAGCAAGCGAGGGTACAAGTCCCGCGGCAAGCACAAGGCAACGGGCATTCAAGGCAAGGGTGAGATCGACTCTGAGCACGTGGAGGTCAGCAATATATTTCATTTCTACCAAAACCTGCTCATAGCCTCCTGTAGGGACGGCAGGAGAGGTTGGCTTATTTTCAGAAGCTGGACGGATACGAATTGCAGAAGGAGAATGTTTATGTCGTATAATATACCGGCGGAATAGAATCCAGGAGCCGCTGCCAGACATGGGAATTATGGTTTAGACACCTCCAGGATCGACGCAGCCGTTGCACCTTCTCCTTTCACGTCAGTATACTCTCACTCGGGCATATCTGGCCAGGACGCACAGTATATGCATAGCTTCTTTGCAACGCAGATCGGACGGTATTAGAATCGATACGTGCTCCGATACGTGCTCTTACTGGACTTCTGTTGTGCTGTACTCTCACTCGGGCATCTCTCGCCTCCCAATACTCCATAAGACACCACAGAGTCTTTCGAGATCTTGTTGCACTGCCTCATCGCCGCGCTGTTCCGGAAATCCTTGGCGGAGCTACTAAGAAATGCTGCTGCGTCTCGAGCTAATCTGCGGATGACTTTTGTCAGCAGTTTACACTCGAGATATGGTGCTTGATGCGGGTATAAAAGACCTGCACTATTCCCTCAACACCAGAAAGAAAACCTAACTGAACTCAACGTCGTAATCATGTTTCTGGTCTATGCGCTCACTCTCCTACCCATGCTCGTCTTGCAGAGTTGGGCAGTCCCTGTCAAATCTTCGAGTGACCTCAGTACTACGACGGTCATCACTTCCACTGAGGCCAGTCCTACGACTGTGACTTTCTCCACTGCGGAAGTGACGACAGTACTGTCGTCGGCCCTCATCAGCCTCACGACCGTAGCCATTTCCGATGCTGAAACGACTACCGTTTTGTCATCGATCGCTGCTCCTACGACAACAATAATCATTTCCACTGCTGACCCGACCACGGTGGTATCATCTATTACTGCCAGTCCTACAACCGTAATCGTTTCAAGTGCTGAGGCTTCACCGTCGACTTCATTTCTGTCGTCCCTCTACCCCACCACCACCAGCGTAGCCAGTGTTTCACCATTCCACACCAGCGTGGCCTGCCCCAGTGCCGTCACGTCCGTCATAACCGCGTACCCGAGCAGCGTGATAGTCACAACCTCTTCTGCCAGCAATGATTCTAGTCTCACGACAGTCACGACCACTTCGGAATCGGATACTACCACTGTGTTACCCATCACCACTTCCGATCCTGATACCATTCCATCCATCGCCACCACCTTCGCTTCAGATACTATTGCATTCCCTCACATTACTTCGGGTGCATTCATTGTTTCCAGTATTGCTCGCTCGGTGGCATCAAGCAGCATTGAGGTTCCTTCGACCACCGTTACTGCCTCGAGTAGCATTTTGTGTCCTATTCCGGCCACGACCATCGTGTCGACCGCCTATCCCACATCTAGCATTGCGCCTGTGCCCACCAATACCGTGACCGTGACCACCAGCGTCGTCACCGAATCTAGTGCGACTGTCAGCGTGGGTACCTCGATCATTTCGTCTTCTGCGACTGTCAGCACCTCGACCATCTCCCCTTCTGTGATTGTCAGTACCTCGATCATCTCGTCTTCTGCGACTATCGCGACGGTATCGGCCAGCGCATCGAGCGTTGGTATCTCCACCGTTACTGCTATGTCAGAGTCAGCGGTCACGACGATAACCATTAGCACTACATCTTTCCCGGTATCTAGCGCTGTGGGCACAGCCAGTATTGTATAAGAGGTAGGTCGAAGGTGTCACATCCCTGTTGCGGTACTGATGGAAACGAATATTGCTTCAGATTTTCGGTCTAGAGAAACAATTTTCTTGAAATGATGCTGTTCCGTTTCCGTATGGACTCGTCTTAATTTTGTGGGGACCTCCTTTCATCTCTATTCGGACTTTTGTGGACACATGTGGTCAGAGAATACGCTAATTATTCGAGTTATCACTCGCAGTTGAATATTCTGTTGTGCGAATGATGACGAATTGAACATCAAGCTATGCGGTCTCCGTCACCGTAGGCTTCAGGTTGCGGTTAGGAAGGCCGAGAGTCGCGCGGAGAAATATACGGGTAGTATTCGAATGCAGGTACGCCATGACGAGTACCAAGATTAGTCAGACATGATTGTATACACTGCACAGAACAAGACCTTCGGCTCCTTCGTGCTCTATGCTCGAAGGCTCCGAGAGTAGGAAATGCATGCCTTCCCTCGCATGCAGGTGGACTGCCAAGACCGGTGACAAGTAGGCGAGCGAGAAATTTAATATTCAATGGTCATGCATCTGCCGTGACCACACGGTTCAGGCATTACATCTGAAATGTTCGCCCGACCTATAGTGGCGCGGCCACCTGCCACTACCATAAGTGAGCTATACCGTAAGTCGTCCTGGCGAGGAGGTTTCCGGAAGCGAATATCAGTAGGATGCAGATGCACAGCTTATATGCGTGACGCTGAGGCCCACAAGTCATGAAAACTTGACGGTGAGTGCGCATACCCTTCAAGGCATTCGGCCTGCGTTTACTGCTCGCGGACCCAAAAGCGAAGTGCAACTTGAGCCTCCACAGGAACGAACTAGGCCTCTCACTTCCATGTCGTTGGTCCAGAATGAAGAGAATAGTGGCTGGCCGGATTTGAAAGAAGCTATAAGAACCCGAAAAGATCTCTAACTAACGGGTAAGTTCACTGAGACAAGTCCCCGGTGTCGATTTGACATTTTCATGATGGGCCCCTTTTGGTCGTGTTACATGCTCAGATGCACTTGCAGTCGGCAAATCGAGCGACCGTTACGCCGTCGCATTGCGCTGCTAGAATACGTCCGGGTGCAGTACGTGCTAGTATGCTCAGATCCCCAGATCTAGTGGATCTTGCTGGAATAACATCCGATTCTCTCTGAACATTCTCCTTAATTTTGTAGCCCACACGATTTATTACTCCAGGTCGGGATTTGATATCCGTGACAATATCTAAATTAAACACACGTAAGGTGACGAATCATATCTCTGGACCTTGGCTTCGCGGGGCCTGTTCACTCGTGTCTAAGAACATGCATATGTCCAAGACGATTGACAGTACATGCATTTGTCGTAGGATCTTAGTTTCGTCCTCGGCCTCTGGACTAACATGATATTTGCTAGGTTACGGTACACAACTGACAGGACTACCGTGGTAGCGACTGGGATTTCTCTCGGTGATTTTGGGACGTTGTGGTCCCTGGTTGGCGCTAACAGTAGCACCTTTTCGCACACAGCGTAAGCCTATCGCAATCTGTTTCACGCTTCCCAGATGCGATGTCTACTATGTGTGCCATTGGGTTTACGGCAGTTTCGTACAAAGTCATTAACGCTGGCAACGCTTCTTTAATTATGATTGCCAATGGTGCGAGGCACGTTCCCATCCCGAAAGAAGTGGGTCGCAGGCGAGATCCGTTGCGGCTCTCGTTTATTTCATCCTCACAGTATTGCAACTTCGCTGCCTCGGGATGCGAACTGCGTACCCTCACTCTGACTCTGCGGTACAGGACAGAGTTAAAAGTCAAAGCGAACTAGCAAGGTATCGCATCCTAATTTTCTATGTTGTCAACCCGTCCAATGTCTTACTTTATGATATCCCAGCAGTTCTACCTCCCAGACCTCTTCTCCATCTGTCGCTACAAGTGCACGGTTAATCCGCATTGTGAAAGAGCCGGAGCTGAGTCTGCGGCATGGGTCATCGACCAACAGCTCTTCACCGACAAAAAGCGACTCGCGTTTGTGCTGGGAAACAGCGAGCTCCTTGCATCTCGGGCCTACCCGCATGCCAGCTACGAGCGGCTCAGAACCTGCCTCGACTTCATCAACCTACTCTTCGTTGTGGACGAGGTCAGTGATGCACAGTCGGGGAAGGACGCCTTGAAGACCGGCTGGACTGTGATCAACGCCATGAAAGATCCGTCCAATGCCGAAAGCTCTAAAGTGGCAAAGACAACCCGAGAGTAAGTTGACCCATCTACAGTAACTTCGACTGTGAATCGACCATCTACTCCAGATTCCGAGAAAGACTCGTGGCTGATGCACGTCCAAATTTCTTGCGACGGTTCATGAAGTCATGGGAGGACTATGCGAACGCCTTTGTCAAGGATGCGGAACTCTGTGAAAAAGAATAGGGTTCTCGGCATGCAAGCTTATACCCATCTGCGGAGGGAAAACAGTGGTGTCTGTCCCTGTTTCCATCTGTTGGAGTGTGCTGCAGACACCGATATTCCGGTCGAAGTCTTCGAAGACGCCGTTTTTCAGGACATATTTTTGTGCGCCTTGGACATGATCAGCTGGTCGAATGTAGATAGATGTCTTTTGCTTCGGTGATGTCAATACTGACGGATATTTGAAACTACCAGGACCTCTATTCTTACATCGTCGAGCAATCTAAATGCCAGGATGGCAATAACGTCATCACTGTTCTTGTGCAAGAGAAGAACCTCTCTTTACAGGAGGCCTGCGATTATGTGGGCGAATTCTTCCAAAAGCTCTACAGTCGCTTTCAGTCCGGAAGGCAAAGCCTTCCGTCTTGGGGCACTGCCATCGACAGTGCGGTTGCGATGTTTGTGGACGGTTTGGAAATTTGGGTTGCAACGAACTTAGAATGGAGCTTCCTCACTGAGAGGTACTTTGGCCCGAGCTTTGCAGATGTGAAGAAGACGTGGTTCGTCACCCTGCGACACAAGGTTCAGCAGAATTGCTTGTGACGGGGGTCGTCCCCGCATTCGCGGAGAGACCATTGTAAAACCGAAAAGCTACGTTGACATTAGTATCGTTACTATATTTATGTATGACTCGCAATTGATACCAGTAGTTGAGAACGCTAAATTTAATATGTTGTAATTCACTGTGGCATATCATATTGACCTATACAAGATCTTTGCTCTCAGGCTTTCTTAGTCTGGCCTAGCCTGACTTGGAATGAAGTATGACAAGGTGCACACAAGTTAAGTACTTCGAGGAAGCAAGATAAATGTGACGCCGTTGCATGGGAACTCAGGAGGTGCTGTAGTAGGTGCATGCTGATGGTATCTCCGCTGAAGGCCGAGATAACAACTAGTAAGTGATACCAGATCTGTCAAGAACGTTAGCGCTATTATATTGACCTGTGATAAGGCGGAGTTACGTCCTCTGCAGGTATATATCATGCCGTAGTAATTAGGGCGCAAGACAGGGCTTTCCCTCTGTAACGTCTCCACCACACTCTCGCTGAGATGCGTGCTGTTTTGGCCGTTGCCCTGTTGCCTCTGTCTGTACTGGCTCAGAGCCTCTCCCCGAGCCTTACGGCGAGCGTGGGTTGGTCGACGTTCGCGGTCGGAGGCGGCATTGCAGCGGTTCCCTACACGTCAGATGCACACCTTATCATAGAGCAGACGGAGCGTGCTGACACCGCTTGTTGAAATCAGGACGTCTGTTCCAGTCACACCGGCAACGCAGACTCAATGCTGGGTATACGAGACGCTGCAGGATGGTGTAGCTTCAGTACCGCTGCCGTGAGTCCCGCCAGATCTTAAAGGAATCACCCTGAGTCGAGCGAGATGGAATCGCCTCAGCGCTTCCGCATCTGTGCCTTCAAACGCAGTATGTTGGCAAATCTACAGTACCGGCGGTGGTACTATGAGAGTGCCCATGTGAGCCTTTTAACTAGACCCTCCCGCAAAGCAGATGCCGATCCATGACCAGGACGCCTGCGTTGGCTTCAATACCAACGGAGATCCCTACTGCAAGCACCACATCTAGCGGCAATCAAAGCAGCTCGAATAGGGTCAAGATCATCGTGCCAGCCGTATTGGTGCCCATTGCTAGCATCGCGTTAATTGCTGCTGTACGTTGACCGAACGCCAGTGTCTCCAACTCCTATTGAAGCATTGGCAGGTCTCCGTATACTTCATTCGTAGGAAGAGTCGCAGGGATGCGACAGAGAAACGCGCCTGGGTCGATAGACCAGGTGGTTGGGTTCCCGACGTGTAAGCCTGCACCGAAATTTCAATCATCAAGGATGGATTACTCACAGTAAAAATTTCCAGCGAGCAGTCTCATGTCGCAGGACCGATCTCCATCACTCTCGCAAAGGCTCACCCACAGAAGTCTTCTCAGACGTAGGCGATCTTGTGCAACACTTACGAGAAACCCCAACGAACATGAATAGGATCCGTGCGTCAGATTCTATTGTGGAGCCTATATTTTTCGGAAGTTATTGGCATGTATTAGTAGAACAATGATTGGCACGACTTGAAGCTGTTTGAATCATGATATCGGACGTGCAATGGTGATGACAAATCACTAGTGGGAGATGATCCAGACCGACAGTGCGAATAAGAGAAATACCTATTATTGACCACAATCACCTCGAAGACCTGGCTGGTTGCTGATGAGCACATTTACGGATAGTTAGTGAACAAAGGTAGAGTTTTGTCGATCAAAGAACTTACTGTCCCCTCGGAGAAAAAAGTATTCGGATCCATATCAAAGAAGAAATTATCATTCTCGAGTGACGGATCGAAACCACCGCTGTCACCCATTCCCTCCGAGTCAAACGCATCCGCATCCACACTTCCGGGCGCGATATCCAAGTACGTCCGGCAAACTTCATACGATGCCCCGAGTCCAAACGCTGCTAGCGGGTCATTCATCGTTGCATCTTGGTTACCTGGAAGTCCCTGAGTTACCCTGCCAGTAGAGGAGTACTGAAGGGATAAGGGCGCCGTCAGGCTCCCGGGTTCAAACGTACTCTGCATGACGCTCGCGGTGTTTGAGTTCAAGTAGTCAGTTGCACTAGGGAACGATTTTGCAGGGACATCATCGTTCTGCTGCGAGTCGGAGGAACCTGTTGCTGAGCGCGGGCTCGAGTGCGACTGCGACTGCGACTGCGACTGTGAGACGTGCATAAACTTCGTTCTACCGACGAAGGTCGCTAGGTGGTCATCGTCGTTCAGGTTTGCAAGCTCTTCTCCTGCGCTGGGCAGTCGGGAGAGCTTCAAATAAGCTTTGTCTCGCAGCTCGCGTAGTATGGGCTTGAGAGACTCGTCAGAAATTTAATTACCTCAACCACAAGGATCGCACCAATGATATTTGCACTCGGTGCGATTGCGCTGCACCCTTCTCAAACAGCTCAATTGCCGCATTAAGCCGATCAAAGGCGCCTCTCGCAATAGTCGGATTAGGTGACTTCGTCGCAATAAACGCGACCACGATCTGGATGTGCTCTGATTAGCTAAGCCAAAGACTCAATGTTGGTCAGACACACCGCTGCTGAAGACGCGTGCAACCACACAAAGAAGAAGCGCTGGCACAACACCGGCGCGCGCTGCAAAAAGTGCGTTAAGCTTTTTAGGATAAGCAGCGCGGTTCGGTACGTCGTCATCACCGACACACCGTACGGGCTGTGAATCGGGTCTTCTGCATGGTCCAGAAACGCTTTGGCGAAGAACGGTCGGTGGATGTACATTCGTACTAAGAGACGTTTATTTGAGCATCAGGGAAGCATGGAACTCTGGGTGTCTCACCGTAGTACTGTATGTGATTCGCGAATAAGCTGCGCATACAAGCCGCGGGCTCATAATAATCCAGCTCAGTCGGCTCGGACTCCGCTTTGAGCGACTTGGGCATCGTAATCGAGCCCAGCTTCCGGTCGAGGTCCAGGATGGCGCGGTAGTTGGGCGCCTGACCGGCGATGGTGAGCCTCACGGCTTTCCACCAGATATCCCGCTGGAATGTGTACCGCCACGTGCTGTCTGCAAGTAAGATCAGGTCTCAGTATCGAAAGAAGGAGTAAAATTCATGATAGCTTGCATTCATCGACTAGATCGACTACTTGATCGGGCTCGGCTGTGGGGACCTTGCAGTTCGCGAAGTCCCAGTGCGTCGATGGTGGTCGGCCCGTACTTAGACTCTGTGGTAGCGTGTGTCAAGGGTCTCCATCGCTTGAGTGCAAGTGGATACTGTACCATTGGAAATTCTTGAGAGACGAGCTCCCAAAATAATAGTCTCCGTCTGTGTATCGTCGTGGCGTCTAGTTGCCAATATGAACTGTCCAGGTCTACAGTAAGATCTGATTAGTGCGAAAAAAGGAGTGTAGCAGCAAAACACAGACGGAGGCCAATCTATAAAATAGCTTTTAAGATTATGCATAGCAAAATGTTTGCCGTAGGAGGATACCTACCGCTTGCGATAGCTTCACGGCGACCGATATCAACGGCCACGCATTTCCTAGCCCATACCTCTTCTCACAAAGCACATTATACGCACTCATATACGCAAACGCCTGCACGGTCTCAATCGTTGGCGTCTCCGTGATATTCCGTATCGAGATCATAGAGCTGCCCGCCTGATAATAACACTCCGCTTCAGCATTGTACGGCGGCAGAGTAAGATCCACCAGCGCGCCATGTGACAACACAAGAAACAACACAGTAAGTTTCTGCGGGTTATACGACCGCACAAGACCCTTCTTCTGATCAGCGAGAGAGGCGTAGATGGGACTGAGAATTTCGTTGACGAGTTCGTCACGCTGGATTGGCCCGAAGAACCACGAGGAGTGCTCGAGATAGGACTCACACAGCGCCGACGCGCGGCGTTGTGTGGGGAGAATGGATTCGAGGTGCGCGAGGGTCTCCTCATCGTACATGCTCGATGGCCCGGTCTCCCTATTTGGTGGCCGTCCGCGGTGATAGTCAAGAGACGAACCCCCCTCGTCACCGCCGTCTGGTGGCTCCTCGTCGCGCAGTCCCTGTGGCACTCAGTGAGATGTGGCGTAGCACGGGCGGAGATCTTGGGCATACCTGGAACAGAATCTGTACGCATGTAGTAATGCAAGGTTAATCCTGCCTCGCCATCAGTTTGCACTGCATTGAGCAACGTACCTCGGGTCCTGCAGATCGTCCGAAGAACTTAGCTCGCCCATCATCCCCGATTGTTAGCGTCCCGAAGGCGTCGTTCAGCATGTCTACTTGCTCTTCTGGTGATGTATGGCTTGATGAACTCGTGTCAGGTCCCATTATGCTCTCGGTGAACTTGTCGGTGAACTTGATGGCAAGCAGGTCCTCGCTCAAAAGGGGATGGGTGTCTGATGAGACTTTAGAGTACATGGTGCGGACGGCATCTTCCAACGATTGTATTCGAGTGCATAATTGCTCAATCTTCTGCTGCAGGGCCTCCTTGTCGGCATATATTGATCTGCATGTCACAGAAATAGAGTCACCGCCGGAGTGGCGAGAGACGCCAGAATGCCAGACGTACCTGAATATCCTGCGCGTCGGCAGTGTTCCTGGGCACGATATCAGACGGAGGCTGATAAGGGTGGCGTCGCCATCACTGACCGTTGGGACATATGTCCGCGCATCCTCGCCGTATGCATGGGCCGCATGGGCGCTGCTTGTCGCAGCGCGATTTCATCCTAAGACAATATTCCCCTCATCCTCATCCATTCGGAACTTCAGCACCGTACTCACCTTCGACATTCTTCACACGAGACTCTTGCTGGTCCATAGCCAGCTCTCTGGGCGTCTTTCTTTGCAGCGCCCGACATTGCAAGCTATTCGGTGGGGTGTGGCGTCTGAGGGTATGCACTGGTCGTTCGCAGCAAGTAATATATAGAACTCTTGCGAAGGCTCTGAACCTTAGTGGAAAAGTATCAAATCTCCATCATTTAGGCCATCAGCGTCGTCGTGCACCGTGACCCGACGGCCATCGCTGTTCTTTTCAAAAGGAGCTTCAAGGCTTTCGTTCTGTTCCCCGGATGAACACGCTCGGGGTTTGCCGCGGGCCGCAGTCTAACCAAGAAATGAGAGACTGCAGCTGCAGTGAAACAAATATGATAGTGATATTCTTAAGAGGTCAAGAGGTGATATAACATACAGATAGCAGAAATAACTCTAAAGTTCCAATATTTTATATGTCATGAAGGTGTAAGGATTCTAAGGAACATTGCGGACTGAGATGAGTAGGCATCATAACGGTCTGTCTGTACATTCAAGTTCTTACCGATTATTAAACTTGAAACTCAGATATTACCTTATTTGTATCCTCCCATCAGCACGTTCTCACGCTAGCGGCTATTGTGCTGAATCCGGGATGAACAATGTATCTGCATACTTGCATGCAGCCTGCGCTATTGTACAATTTATGGCCTCGCTATTGTCGTTAACAATGCGGTCGACTATCGTCCGTCTTATGTACAACGACCCGCAGCTGGTTTGCATATATTCTTCACTCCCGACGACATTGTACACGACACCGACACGCTCACTTCTTCTAACTTCACGCTAATCGCTATAGATGACGACCAAACCGCAATCTTCATACAACTTCAGATCTTCCTGGAAACCTGCTTCCAAGTTCCGCGAACACTTATCCGTCGACGTCCCCATCGACGATGCCCCTATTCAGCACTCTCGGTTCTCCGCCGAATCCTCGCCTCCCAGTTTCCGCACTGCGTCCGCCGCTACTATGAATGACTCTCATCCAGGTTCGAAAGTCAGGGACATCGAAGCACAGAGCCAGCGCTCGGGCTTCCGCAACCGGCTGACCCACCGTTTCACCAATCTATTCTTTGACCTACGCGTTCTGGGAAAGGAGCCAGAGATAGTGCCCATACAGCCACCCCAACTACCGGATTGGCCGCCGTTGAAAGTAGAGGACAAACTAGTCAGGTGTGCATGTGAGCAGAGGCATGAGCGAAATAGAAAGCGGATAAGGATATGGCTGATCATCCTGATCATCGTACTACTGTTTCTTTTCTTCAACACCGTCTTCCTAAACGTCCGAGTTGTCCGGCTCTCATCAGCGCCTCCCGGACCACTCGCTACATCCATTACCTCAACCAACTCCTCTTCTTCTCCGAATACACTTTCAGTCGATGCACAACAGTGTATCTCGCAATACACCCTCGACGCACCCGCCAGCCCATCTTCATATCCATGCTCTTCCTGCCTGCCAGTCCTCCAATCCGTCCCGTCGGGGCTCTCGAGCACCGACCCGAGCGATATGCAGCAAGTGCTCAACGCGATTCAATTCTGCGGACTCAAAGGCATATTCGACGACTCCGACTCTACGGCCCAAACTGCGCTGCACAACCAGGGCTGGCTGAATGACACCCGGTTCTGCGCATGGAACAGCGTGACGTGCGATGGTGCGGGACGCGTCTCTTCACTGTAAGTCGTCCACTCCACACCATAATCAAATACTCTGAATATTCTAATATGCCCCACAGACAACTGACCTTCCCGTCGGTCCCTTCATTATTTCCAAGTGAGTTAGTTGCTCTCACCGGGCTGCAAAGCCTCTCTGTAATCGGCAACAACGCCATGCCAGGTACGCAATCTGACCATATCCAATCAACCAGATTAAATCCTGACATTGTTATTGCAGCCGGATCTCTACCTAGCTCCTTCACAAACTTGACCTTGCTCACAACACTCCACCTGGAGTCGACTGCGCTTACAGCGCTCCCCGATAATTTGTTCTCGAGCCTAAACAAGGTTACAACGCTTGCGTTAATCGATAATGCACAAATGGGGAACACCCTCCCGTCATCCGTCACACAGTTGTCTCTGCAGAGCTTGTAAGTCGATCCTCCATCATTATCCTCACCCAACTCATGCCTCCGATCCAGGGTCATCAACGGTCAATCCCTCAACAACCCCTTCCCCTCCTTCGCTTCCAGCGCCTCCCTCCAATCCTCCCTCCAGCTCCTCGACCTCTCCTCGACCAACCTCACTGCGTCCATCCCTGCGTCCATCACCTCCTTCACCGCGCTCAAGGAGCTCCACCTCAGCTCAGACAACATCCAGTCGCCCCTTCCGTCTTCCCTTCCCCAGTCACTGCAGCTCCTCACGCTCGCGAATAACTCGGGCTTGAGTGGGACGCTCAGCGGGTGTCCCAGTACCCTGCAGAGCTGTAGTGTTACTGGCACGGCGGTGCAGGTTGGGAGCGGGTGTGGGGTGTGTACTACTAGTGGGAGTGGCTGAGCCCTTCCCTTCTTTCTCCTCTAATTCTGCCGCAAATGACCCTCACGATTCGTTTCTACTACTCTCATGATTGCTTTTGAACGTTCTTTATCTTGACTATCTTCAACGGACAACTCCTGTAGCCCATAGCTTGATACCTCACTACTTCACTGTATCAATTGTTCCGATCTTGCGCTGTACCCTAGCTCTCTAGCAAGTTAATTGATTTTGATTGCCTCTTGACCGTTGCGAGTCTGGCTTGATATGACGAGTGGCTGTGGGGTTTGCAACAAATACAGATCTTAGCTCGGATTACCGACTTGGTCTGATCAAGGGAGTGCGATCTGGCCGAAGGTTCGGATGACTGGGAAGTACAGGAGGCTGGGTAGAAGTCTGCCATGAGACAGCTATTAGTCTAATATCCCAGAATCCAGTTCAGTCGACCACTTCTTAGCTCGACGGGAACATCATGCAAGTTATGGCAGGGCCAAAATCGTCCAGCGGTCGACTTCTCAATCTCCGGAGGGCGAAAGCCCGGCTTCGTATATCAGGGCACAGCTTGAATATGTTTCGAAGTTAATCATGTACCTTCCTCCCATGGTCGTTTGCCTTCCACGGCGACGCAGTCAGGCCATGATCGAGGGCCTCTGCGTCGTAGTGGGCGAGCTTCGAATTCCCTCCATCTAACGGACCCATTTCAGTGAAGCCAATGACGGCCGCGAGGAAGAAGATGGGTGCGTGAATAGGATGTTGATGCATGTGTCGACGCGATGGACACTGACACAGCCAGAGAAACGGCCAACACCGAAGAAAGGAAGAAGAGCTTAGAGCTGTGCAAAATGATATTGTGAGACGCTGCGCGTGGATCAATGTTACCCCTGCCAGTCAAGCAACCAATTGAGTCCCTTAGAAGACGAGACATCTGAAGCAGGAGCTGACAGAGTGCAGGGTCGTCATGATAGAACAAGGAGGAGCCACTCATCTGTTGCAGCCGGTACTCGGCTCAAGCGCGAATACCTTGCATTGTCGAATAGATGCAGGAACGACGAAGACTCGAGATAGAGCAAGGTTTGCAATGTCAGCCAATAATGTGCCACATCCCGACAAAGCAACAGAACACACAAGAATGCACGTCTGAATCAACTATCCCCACCACTGGCGTGCTTCCTATGTCGTCTCCGCTTCTTCTTACTCGCCACGCCCTCCTCTATACCCTCACCACCTACCTCTTGCTCCGGTTCAGAATCATCCGCACCTCTCCTCTTCTTCCCTCTAGCCGCACACTCTTCTCTCTTCTCTTCCTCCTGGTCACCTTCCTCCCCACCGCCCTGAGCAGCCTTCATCCTTAACCGCTCCTTCTTCCCCTTCCTCTTCTTCTCCCTCTCTGCCCCCGCCCCGCCTACCGCAAACCCACCCCTCTCCCTCTGTCGTTCAACCAAAGAATGCTTCAATTCCTTCAGCTTCTCATTCCTCTTATTATCCCACTTGGCTCCCTTGCGGTACGGCGCGAGCTTCTTGACCCCCATGTACTGGTTGAGCTCCTGGTCCGTTGCCATGAGGATCTCCGCCGGGCTGAGACCGAAGTTTTGCGATGCGACGGGAGTGTATTTAAACCGCGTGGGCATGTCACCGACCTGTAAGATACATAGACGAAGATAAAGAATAAGCTATTGAGGAAGCACAAACGACGCACCATGTCATTGAAATCCATCTCATACAACGAATCCATATACTGTAGCTCGAGCTTCCTCTTCCTCATCTCTTCTGTTCCATCCCACTCCTCCCCATCATCCCCATACCCGACGTTCTCCGCATCCATTGCGTCAACGTCGACACCATCTTCCACCGCACCCTCACCATCCTCTTTCTTATCCTTCTTCTTTTTCTTCTTCTTTAACTTCTTCTTCGACTCAGCCCCATCCTCATCCTCCTCAGATACGATGTCCCCAATGTCAATATCATCATCCCACGTCGGCTTCTCCTCATCGCCGAGCCCACTCTCACTGTAAATCTCAGCCATCTGCCTCTCATGCGCCTCCGGATCCCAGTCCGCGTCGAGGTCCAGTTCCTGCAGCGCTACATCCCCACCAAATTTCATCATCACAATGATCCCGTTCCACCTCGGAAGTTACAACGCACCTTTCGTCGTCTCGAAATCCTTCCCGCCCTCCTTCCCGATCCTCTCCAGCTTACTCCGCAGCTCCTTCATCTTCAGCGCCTTCAACCTCTTAATCTCCTCCTTCTTCTGTAGCATCCCCTGCTCCTTCCTCTCCTTCCTCCGCTCCCTCGCTTCCTTCCTCGTACTCTCTTCACGCCGTACGAGACCCGCCACTTGACGCGGGTAGGATTTGATCGTAGCCGCATCTCTATTACATTGTAGTAAGGGCGTTAGGATTAGTTTGAATTATTATAAAGGGGCGGGTGGAGACGTACGGTTCTTCGAAGCGGAAGTTGTACGAGGTCTCGAATTGCTCGTTGACCTCCTCGAACTCCTCGTCTTCCAGCTCCCCGACCGACGCGTCGCTGTCCTCCTCTCTATCCTCATCCGACTCTGTCTTCGCTCTGCCTTTATCCTTATCCTTCTTTTTCCCCGTGATTTCTTTGTAAGTAGGGTGACGTTTAGCCGAGCGGTCGATCCATCCCCGGTTAAGGATGTAACTGAGGAACAATATATGTCAGACCGGGAGAAGCTCGTGATGGCAAAAACTCACTTCATCAGAAACTCCCGATCCTTATCCTCTTTGCTCTTCTTACTCTTCTTCTTATTTTTCTTCTTCTCATTCTCTTCCTCCTCACCCAACGCAGCAACGCCATCCTGCTCACCAGGCTCTATCGTCACCAGCTGCCGAATATCACCTACTTCGCGCTTCAAAAATTCGCGGTACTCTTCTTCCTCCCGTTCCAATTCGTCCTTCGTCTTCTCACGCGGCACGAGAAAGTCGTCATCATCATCGCCATCCTCGTCTTTTACGGCGTATTGAAAAGCGGAGATGGTCTCGTCTCGCAGAGCCTTTTGCTCTTGGACATGCGTGACAGGTTGCGGAGAGGGCGAGCGGGAGGTCGGATTCAGGATAGAGTCGAAGGCTTGCTGCCGGATCGTCACTGGCTAGAGTCATGCTTGTATAAGTCTCAGTCAAGTTCGTTTGTAGGTGACAGGAAATACATACCTTTGACTTGTCCTTCTTAGATGACCAAGAGGAAAGCTTGCTGTCTTGCGTCTTCTGCCGTTCCTCTGGTGGACATAAGTTGAAACAATGAGATGATAGTCATCCAGACATACCTTCGAATACACTCTTCGTGTTGTCGTAGATACTAGGATCCCTTTTTTTAATCCTCGCCAAGGTTTTCAAGATTGCGGCATCCAGTGCAGGTGTCAGCTCCTCACCATCCTCATCCTCCGACTCCATTTCCTCCGAGTCCTCTTCCCCCTCGTCCTCTTCTTCTATATCGGATCCATACTTGTCCCTTACTATATTTTCTCGAGTGAATTTTAGGTAGCACCGAGACAAGGAATTATACGTACGTTGCTGCAATTCTTCCCGCTCCTTCCTATAAGCATACGCTTTGGCAAAATGCTCGTTGATGGTGAGCTGATGGACATCCTCAGAATCAGAATCCGACAACATAACGGCAAGCAGTCGTGGATGTTAGTAGTGTTAGTGAAGCCGGTGCACCTGCGGACAAAATTCAAGGCATTTCGATTGGATTGGATTCTTTGACACACATCACGTGGTAGCCATGTGATATGTAGCCCGCAATAGCTCCCGGATTCTCTCTCGCGATCGTCTCGTGAAGTTCGACACTTGGCTTGGGAGAAACACTACACTCTATCTCAACTACGGTCTGAATGAACACTAGCACTCTCTACCCGAACCATCCGTACAATAAATGTATGAAGATGATGTTGCATTCAATGCACGCAATGAGCGGGCGGAAGCACTCGCTCTACTTCGGAAAGAGTCTTTAGATATTTATAATCGCCTCCATTCAATCGCAGAAGACGCCATATTCGTGGAAGAAGTTCATCAGGCATACCCTGATATTCCGATCCTCCGTAGGATTGACGTTTATCATACTTGATTGTACGGAATACAATTTATTGACGCGATTCTCTTAGCTAATCTACGATGTGGTGAATGGTACACAGACCCTAAGATGGTAGGTATACTTTGAATTCTCGTTTACTAACTTGATCTCAATTGCATCATGAGTTTTAGATAGCGAAAGAGGCCGCGTACTTCAAGTCCACTGACGGCCACTTTGGAAACTGGAGCTTCAACCTGAGACGGCCTAACCTCCATCTCCTGCCTCTTGCCATTGCAAACCATGGGTGCGCTCAAGCTTGCTGATATATACTATCAAAAATCAATTCTATCAGACAGGATGATTATAGTAGATTCGACAAGAGCAGGCAAACGCATGCCCGACGCTCTCTCCAAAACGGTTCCTATATGGTGTGCCGTGATCAATCGCACAGTGCTACAACTTCGGGAAAACGAGGTACATGAGACTTGTGATAGAAAGCTATATACCCCGCCAGGCATCGTCAGTTCTCAAGAAAGCCGACAAATTGAGGAGAGAATAGACGCATGGGCAAGATCACTCGCTGTGTGTCTTCCTTATTTCCCTATATACTATCGTAATTCACAGAATTCTACTTTAACCAGAAATCGTCATATACTCTACCACACCTGCCCCTTCCTTTGCGACCGTTGTGGATCACGCCCGTTACATCAGTCTTCCCCTCTCTTCCTGCGAAAGACCGACGAAGCTTCATACCCGTCCTATGTGTCTCAGCTTCAAAGCAGATCAAATTTGGTGTGGAAAGAAGGCAAGCTGGCTTTGGCTATGTTCAGGGATCGGGGGACGATCACGAGCTATGGGGGAGGGTCAGCCAGTTTGCCATTCTGGTCATCCTCTGCTCCCACTAAAATAATTCATGCTATGCCTATATGCAGAACTTGACGCCCAAGATATTCTGGGAGCACAAAGAAACCCTCCTGCGATGCAGCCGTTCCGAATTATCTGCTATGGTCGAAAAGCTAGTCCATGAAGATCGTGCGCATGCCGCGCGGAATAAAGGCGTGGAGTGGACTTTGTTGCCTACACCCATTCGACAAGTCTCCGGCGCGCTAATGCTGTGCAAGGCCTCTGACTTGCCTGGCGTTCCGCTCGATTCGTTGCCATCGGAAGGCGGCGGTAGCAGTACTGCGTATGTGATCATCGATCGCAAGGACGCAGCAGATAGTTCTGAGGTTCAGGATGATGATAGCGCGACTTCAAACGTGTTGCGCCTCTCTACCCCCGAAGGAAAGAAAGGTCAACTACGCTTTCTCGAGACCGTCTTGCCCCGATCGATGTCCTTTGTCCAATCCCATCTACGCAGAGGGAGAAATGTATGCATTGCCTGCGACGATGGCAAAGATATCAGCGTCGGCATAGCGCTCGCAGCCCTACAGAAGTTCTTCGATGACAACGGCGAACTCATCGAAAGCGAGCATAGTTGCACACTGAAAGTTGGTCAGTCTTCACGGTTTACTCCCATTTATCAATCAAGAGAACGCTGAAATTTACAGACAAACAAACAATCCGCACCCGCCTCCACTGGATCATCTCCAGCTACCCTCTCGCCAACCCCTCGCGGACAACACTCAAGCGCGTCAATGAGTTCCTCCTGACACCGCCTTCCTTCCGCTCAGGGCGCACTACCAGCGCAAGCACCTAACTCGTCTTACCTGTTACCAGAACGTTTCCGCCGACTCACAGCTACCCCAGACGTCGTACAATAAACTATGATGCGGAAGGGCGTCCGGAAGCCAGGCTCATATGTCGATGGAACGAGGAAGTAATTGCCCGGTGCTAAGGAAATCTGGGGGGTTATGACGCCACATATGGTATCGGCGTAAGGCCCGGAAGAGAGAAGTAGTTGTGGGGGAGAGGAATCGCGGAAGAGGGAGATGTTGATAGATGTGATTGAGGATGATTGGGTTAGTTGCAGACGGACCCTAGCATAATGGGAAGTTGGAAGGAACGGAAGGCGAAGGTGGGAAGAGGACTGACTTCAGTTGCGTTTGTGATTTCACTTGTACCTCGAATAGAGGATTTGAGAAATATCGGTTGTAGGGTGGCGCTCCTGTAGCGGTGTCGTCGTCCCTGTACGAGATTTAGACTTTCTTCGGATGGCATAGATAACAAGAGGTAAGAACTGACCAAGCACCGCGGATTGTCTTATTGTACATCCCGGCCCCTTCTTGGGGTATTGGCTCCAAGTCGAATGGATAAGCGCTCTCCACTTGCAAGGAGAATTTGCTCTGCTGGTCGGGCTCGAAAGCCGATACAACGACGGTGTAATCTCCCGCTGCCAGTCGGTGAACTTACTATCCCTACTGGAGGAGGGAACGACTCACGAAGAAGGTCCTTCTTGACATGAGCGACGCCATAGCTGTACGGACCGGACCCTAGTGCGACATCGTTCGGGCTAAATCTGCAGATGCACTCAGCATAACTCAAAGTGGATAGGCAGGTCATCCTCACTCTGTTATCCGTTGTCCTCGGGACCACAGAACCGTAACATTGAGGGGGATGCCTCTATCTCCATGCAATAACAAGTCCACCCTTCCCTTGTTAGCAGCTTTTGACTTCGCGCTTTTATCAGCATGGATGCGAAGACAGTACTGGGGATTGAGCATGAAAGTGGGATAGAGGCAACTACCGCCGGCGGTCTTCATCGATAGTGTGCCCTCGACCTAAATGTGATGATCGTTCGAGGGTGCAGAACGTCGGCAGGCCAGGGCACTGACCTTCTTAACGTGCGTTGGGGGCGGAACGGTCTTATCCCAGCTCACCTCAGCTGTAGAGTACACGGTCACAGTATACGCTGTGTCGTCGAAATCGCCATCATATGAAGCTAACACGCAGATGAAGTCTTCAGAACCTTGAAGCCGGGTCCGCACCTGAATATTGTCAGAGCAGGCTCAACAAGACTCCCTTCATATACTGACCAAAGTATGAGGGCTGTTAATATACATGCCCTGCGATAATTTCATGAATTTAGCCAAACACGACTCATGTGGTGCGCTAACCTGTGATGCCAGCTTGTTGATCGACATATAGTCCGACAAAGTCCCATCCTTTTCAACTCGCAAGGAAATGTACTCTGATGTCCTCTGTCGATCGACAACATGTCGTGTCAGGACTGCCCACAGGTCAGACTCGGAAGAAGACGTTCGCCGCAATTTCAATATAGTGTGCGCTGCTACTAGCTATGAGCGGCTCTGCTTTGATTGTGGTATAGGGTGAACTTACACTTCGACGCCTCGCCACTACGGTGTGATTTCCAGATTCTGTGTTTTGTGAGACTTATAATTATGGATTATGTGGTGACGACCTCACCCGTGAAACGTTAGTTGATGCGGAAAGAGTGAAGGATCCCAGCTAAAGTATATACTATGGAAAACTCCACACGCCTCATCCCACGACATTTCCCAAGTACCTGACTCCAATACAATTAGCGCAGATCCGGTATAGGACCATGCAATGACCTACGAAATTGGCTGTTGACCGCCTCCTCGCCGTCCCGACACCGTAAAGGGTCCAAAGGATCGAGTAGAGTTAACATGCGTTCTCCGTTGACCTCCTGGACATCTACATCAAACTTGTACTTCAGTCGGAGGTGAGAGAAAGCAGAAGACGCACTGATGACTGCGTAACAGTGGGCGGGCAGCAGCCGACGGCCATTCCATTGGATATCGTGTCTCTTATCCGTCCCGACCGTAACAAGGCATCGACCTGAGGACAGCTGCCGTCATACAAACAAAGTAGACACAAATTCTTAATCACCTTCGGTGAAGCCCAGACACAGCCGATTCCATGTAATCTCACGTTCAAAACTTGGACTGATCATTTTAGCGAGGATAAATGACTAGGCTTGATCGAACTCGAGCTCTTACCTCTGAAACTCCAGATGCTCAGGTATCCAGCCAGTTATTGCACTTCATAGATATCAGAATAGAGAGACAGCTGTATAATGTCACTTACTGCAGATCAATGCTAGAAGTTCTGTGGCACAAGGTCAGCCAAGTAGCTTACAGCTCCAGATGTTATATCTTACGATCCGGGAAACTCGTAATCACCATTGAGCTTCACGTACTGATCGGAACATCAGTAAACATACGGCATGGCTAAGTACTACGCACCGCTTTGCCAATCATGCATGGCCACAACTCTCCTTTAGCTGCTGACATACATAATGGAACCCCATCAGGAGAGAAGGGTAGTTGATCGTCGATATCTGTGGACCCATTAGTCTCGCTGTGATGCTGCATAAGACATGTCTTACTTATCTGCAGTGTTTAATGTTAGTCGCTTTAGGATGACCGTAATGTCGGTCGACTCACCCTACGATACGTCCCGTTGAAAAGGACGCGTACCGAGTAGTGTCCATCTGGAGACGCATGCGGCACACCTCCAGGATACTGCGGGTATATTGAGGACAGCCCTAGCTAAAACAACAATGCTCAGGCTCAAGCTTTGCCCACTAGCGCTAATAATTTACTGACTTTGGTACCGAATCGTCTGCCGTGCTCGATGCAAACAGCTACTGAAGAGCACACCGAGCAGTCGCCCACTAGAAACTGTGTAATATCAATGGGCTCAAGAGATGTCGAATATATATGATACTTTGGAGACAGATCCTGTGGTCGACGCCATTCCGCCGAGCACTGAATTTGCTCCAAAGAAAATCTTGGTTGATCGTCGCAATCACTGAGGCACCGTAAGACATACTCGTTATGATATTGTTATAATAGGATATTTCAAGCCTTACTTTGGTCCTGGAGCGGGCTTATCCCAGAAGTTGAAACGTCGGCCGTTGATTAATGACGATTTGTCAAGGACGTAGTATTGTTGTTCTGATCGAACAGCATCTTCAGACCTTAAGTGATCAGGTGTTTGCGTGGAAGTTCACTTACGCTCAGAGAATCTATCCACAGGAACGGGTGTGAGATTCCGCTTCAATAGTTTGATCTTCTCGGCTCTGTCTAAAGATTTTGCTGCCTGAGCCTTGTACCCAGCTCGGGCCTCATTATCCGTAGTTGTTCGACTTGCATGTAAAAATAGTTCAACAGCCTGGACGTAAGATTTGAATGCCAGATCCCAGTTCTGCTCTAATTCTGCCTTCGTAGCCTTGTCGTAGGCGTCCTAATGGAGTGTGAGTTACGACCGCAAGAACATGGTTACGCCATCATGAGACAGACCTCAGGATCGCCACGCTTGACAAGATTTGTTGACATGTAAACGTTAGTCTTGATAAATCCTTGATGATGCAGTCGAAGTACTTGTGCTGCACGAATCAATAGTACACACGAGCCGGACCGTGGCGTGCGGACGTGGGATCGGCACCCACTCGGACCCACAAGACGTCCTCAATACGACTCATTTCATAACTGTGCTGGGTCTTCCAGAGGGTCATCTCTCCAAGTGCCGACTAGTACCATTTATTTGCGGTCTGACTTGTGTTCTGAATTTGAGTGTCCAGTGCTCTCCGAGGGCCTACCGGAAGCAAAAGTGTCGTTGATTGATATTACTCTAGGTCGCCTACAAATGACACTGTGCACACCAGGCCGGCCTAAATTAGACAGGTAAT
>KV425595.1:157035-244928 GCA_001632425.1 Neolentinus lepideus HHB14362 ss-1
GATTAAAATAAGATAAAAATAGAATTAAAAATCCATTTTAGACCATTTTTAAATTATAATGAAGTACAAAAGTTTCAGACAATTAATATGAAAATGTAACAAGTGACCTCAGGACTCGTACCCATGCCATGCAGAGCAGTGGCCCTCTTGCCCAAGTGCCTGTAAGTATCGAATCTTTACCAGTCGTTCCTAGTCTATTAACTGTACTGTTGTGCAGATCCAGGAACAAGTCTTTTAAGCTGGATATAACTGGGTCTTTTGTAGGATAAAAGCACACTAAGCAGTTCGGCCTCGTTTATCGTGTTCAGAGTATTTGACATCACAATTATCAAGAGTTCTTCAGCGCCCGGACGAAGTAAGCCTTTGTTAGTCCGTGCTGCATTGCATCGTAACTGACATACTACGCAGCTTATTGCACCAGATCAGACGACTGTCAGCACAACGAAAGTACTCGCCTCTTCCAGGTGGACGCCTTTCGTATCGCCGCAATGATTATTAATTGCTGTTTTACGGCAGTTCATAGGGTCTTGCGGGCCCGGGTATGCTGCCAGCATGGGATCTCATGCAGTAAGTGCATTACTCATATAACTGTATTAGCTGATGATCATTGGATAGGTGCGAATGATAGGCAGGGATATGATTGATGTCTTCCCAGAGTCAACGACATTCCGTTTCTTTGCATTCCTATCACATTTCACTAATTAAACATGCGTGCCTGACAGTCAAGGCATACGAGTGGGTCCATTCACCAATTCTCGAGAACCTTGAGTTTCGATCTCATGATGCGCTTAACCCCGACGCTTGTGCTGTTCACGCTGTTCTCCACTGCTACAGCGAGAGCAACTGCATTTTCTCTAATATTCCATGGAGTGTGACTACCATCATTGTGGAATCGGAGCAATCGGTTTGATAAATATTGGACCTCTCTAAGAGTATTACGACATGTATCAGCTGGACGAGCCTGCACAAGCATCTTCGATATAATGTACCTCGCAACACTCTTCTGATTAATTCTTGCTTCGGTCACGGTGGCGCAAGTATGTGTGTTGGATATATCAGCGACGGTAGAACTCAACCAGTTATTCATGCGTATCCTTATCCATACTTACGGGAACATAAAATCGGCAACAGAAATGCCTGTCTGCGTGCCGAGTCTTCTGCGAGGAGAACCCTAGCGATAATCAATGCACACCTTCCGATTGGACTTGTTGACTGTCGTAAGTACACCAGGGCCAATTGAGTATATCGATGCAGTCTGATTTTGGAAGCCAAAGAAAGATTAGCAAGAGCTTCCGGGACAATAATGAAAACATGAAACAACGTTGTTGTTACAAATCTAAACACGCTATTGTTACATCAGAATATCCAGTCTAGACATGACGAACCGCAAAGAGATTTAGGCCATTCAAACGTCTGACCTTGCTTCTCGACCTAGCCTACGTGGCCGGCATGACAGTGACTGGGCGACGTCGCACAGGCATCTTACGAATCGTGCGACCGCTGCATTGGCTATCAAAATACTTCGTCGACACGTCATTCACAACAAAGTCGAGAGGCGGAAGGGGACGTTTTTCAGGAGCTGGCTGAGAATTCGAGAAGGGCAAAGACTGCTGGCGTTCGAGGACCGAGGGAATGCGGATCGTCAGTCGCTCAGGAGAGGCTGTTTCATCGGCCATAGGATGGTCGACCAAGAACTGTGCCTGGTTTGAATTACCGTTATGATCATGTGGCGTAAGAGACAATGCGCCCTACCTGCGACGGATTAGTGAACTGAGACAAGAGGTGCTCGGCTTCCATTTGTGGAGCGATGAGGGTCGGGGTGAATATCGGAGGAGATAAACCGTGGCTAGCTCGTTCTGCCTCTGTCCCAGGTAGACGCGTATTCTCGAGACACGGCGCAGGTCGCGCTCCAGTTGTGCTGTAGGCGAAAAGATAGTCCATGATGCGTAGTTCCTGTAACACAAGTGAGGGACATATGTGAGGGAGTAAGTTTAGATTTGAACTGACGTACCTCAAAGCTTCGATCCTCAAAACCGGGGAAACTGATGATACTCTGGAAGACATCAGGAACCCTGTTCGGCATCGTGGCGTCGATGAGACGGGATACGATGTCAAAGCGAAAGAGACAGCTTGGATGTTTCAGATAGTATTCACTAAAGATATAGACGACAGTATGTAGCGAAAGGTAGTAGGAACCGCCAGTCAACAGGCCCGAGTCCGGCGTGTGGCGTCCTAAAGTTCCAATTGCAACTAGGAGGTTTTACAATGATGGTGCGCTACCTGACAATAGCACGGGGATACGGATGTGGACTGTAAAAAGGTTGAAAGTGAAACAGAGGAAGCAACAATCTTCAAAGGTTACGAGGAGGGGTCAAGGTGCAAAAGATACCTATGTACTGTTGAGAGTCACGGTAACCTTAAATAGAGTGACGTGCGACAAATTGTGACTAGCGCGTTTGCCGATGTCACGGTTCGGCCACACTTGTCCATCACCTTGCATTTCCCGCATGCGCATACCCCCTCCAAGCCATAGCCATCCCATTGTGTCCATTTCTACTAACTACTTGCTTCACAGAATACTCACGTTATGGCTGACCCGAGGCTGAATAGAGAGGTGTTCATGCATATTGCGACTGGGCAAGGGCCGAGCGAAGTTAGTTTCGAGGTGCGGGCTGTCGACTGTGGACCATTTATCTGCTGATTGATTATTGAAACCTTCGTATGTGCTCAGGAAGTTCGCATCCAGGACTACTTGCGTTCTTATGCCACCATTGGTCGCCCCCCTGTCCCATGTCCGGAACAACCAGCGGACGACCAGCTACGACTGTCAATGTCGTTACCACCATTATTCAAGCCGTTTGCAATCCCTCAGTCGACATCGTTCCTTGTACCAGGTCCTATCCAACCGACGCCATCGACGTCTGCTGTGCCCCAGGAACCTTTAGCCGTTCACTGGTTTCGCCCCATGACAGAGAATGGTGTCATTTATCATAATATCACCGCACAACCAGAGTTTTCGAGGCTATCCACGGAGGTACGTCTGTACCTACTCAGGCCCACGCCCCGTGTTAAGCTTTGTTGTTTCACACATAGGAGCTGCGTTGTAATGCGTACCGTGCTGGCTTGAAGTACCCACCCCAGCCCATCCCGCCGATCCCAGCTCCCGCACCACTACCTCAACCTCTCACTCGATCAGATACAATGGCAATGTCGCTCATAGAGTTGCCGCGAGAACAGCCCAAGGTGTACGCGCACGACGACAGCGGCGCCAAGATGCTCTCGATTACTGCTTCGCCACAATTCAACCAACACAGCTTCGAGGTGTGTGGTGTTCCGCGCCGTCCAAATGTTAACTGACAGTGACACCCACTGTAGGAGCTCCGAATCGCATATATGCTCCATGGGCGGGAGATGTCCTCGGCAGAGATTATGCCGCATCCCAATCCGATACCGAACCCAGGACCTTTCGTAGGTTCTTTAGGCTCCTCTCCTCCCCATTCTCAGAATCCTGGCATGCTGGTATCGGGCCCCTCGATGGCCCGGTTGTACTAGTCGTCCTTGGCTCAAGCGAGGCCTGCTGCATATTTTCATTCATGATTCGTTGTACACCATTGTACGTCTTATATCACGCTCTGCTTTCTTAATCATCGGTACAGTCCAAAATGCAATCAATGCTATCGAAGTCTTGTTGCATCAAGCTGCGCACGTCACGGCCCGCTTCACCCCTAAACTGAGCTGTCAAGCATCAGGCACACTTCATACAGACGGCAACTTCCCAGAGGAATGAAAGTTTAACGTTTAACCGCGGTCTTGCGCTTGTTCTATGTCATCTAGCCCGACACAGCGTGATCAAATAGCGCAAGGGCTCAATGACCTACAGTCTGTTCATCTCGCCAAACCAAGCCGTTCTCTATTATTCCCGTCATTCGTTTATTCTAACATCTAAGAATGTTCTACTACAAAGCCATCGTAACCTTCCTGCTAGCCTCGGTGGCAGCCCTCGTGCAAGCAGCTCCTGAAAGCTCAACGAAGACTGTCCTCGCTCGCGATGATGGGTACGCATCGATCAATCCCGTAGGTCTCACCTTGAGGTCACTGGATGCCCGCGCGCCCGCAGCTAGTCTCGCCTCACAAACGCGCAGCGCCTTACGCGCGGACTACCCCTTCGCAAGCCGACAAGACGCGAGGCGCACCTTGGTACGTTGTTCCTTCATCTTCCCTCAGTCTACTGATTCTGACTAGAGCCCGTTCCCGCTTTTAGCTGCGAGGGCCGTCCCGTCTACTTGTGCTACTACCATGTCCGTCACCGATACTTTATAACTATGGTGCCTTGACGCTGACTCGATTTTCATGCCTTTGCAGCCTCTCCGGCATTGTTGGGTTGACCAACAGCGACACAGGTGCGGCACTGGGATATATCGAGGCCTCTGCGAACACGTTAGGCGAATATGGCGTCACCAGCGACCTGAGCAGCGCGCTCCGCATATCCTTTGGTACCCCTGCCTGCGCGTCTGTTGCATCATATAGCGAGCTTCAGATCACTACTTCTGTGCGTACCCCATTCGATTTTCTCCTCGAGTGAAAGAGTAAATGAGGGATGTACTGATGAGTGTATAGAATGATCTTGCCAGCTTCACGCAACTTGGCTTCATTACTGGTTTCTCGAACACGGGTACGAGCTACAACCTCGATTCTGGCTTGGACAACTATGCATACCTCGGCGGAGTGACTGAAGATGTGTCTGTCCTCGTTATCCTGACTCTTGTCCCTCAATGTATGATGTATGTGGTTCAGCTTCGGCGGGTGCAGCGGCGGTGGACCTGCCCAATAGCTTTTCCGCGGCGACAAGTATCCCCGAGGGCGTCGAGAGCGCCGTGCGGACGTGGAATCCCAGCACGAACGCTCTTGGAGTGCAGTGGATCAATAGCGAAGGCAGTGCGTTCCGTTCGGTTTTCCTCTTCCTTGAAGCCGACTGACCCTAACCTAACCGAAGGTGTCGCGCCCACATATCTCATGTGGGCCTCAGGTGATAATGTTGTTGTTATCACGGGAGACGTGAGCGTGTTTCGCAGCACTTTCGGAAATGATGCGCGTGTGGTGAGTGATAGTTTTCGTTTTGTTTCCTTGTTTCCAGGAATTGACGCACAGTCTGGTTAGTCGTTGACACTCGTCACGGAAGTGGTATCTTAGTAGCTTCAGGGCCTGCTGGTCATTTGATACATAATGCTGTATGTCTCGGATCATTACACTTGGTCTATTAATTATCAGGAACAGTCGAGGGTTCATTTCATTAAGCTGAGCAATCGAGCACGATCTGAGCCGCCTGTCAGATCTCAGACACCAGGCACAACTTCTCTAAACGGCAGCTTGTACCGGTGTCAACAGCATAATGAAACGCTAGCGCTGCCGACAATCTTTCAACCTGATGCATTATTAATAAACACAGTGAGCCTCTAAGCTTGTCGTTGTGTCCTTTGCTTCTTCACTCAACTAATACTGACCCCAGCCGTTCTCTACCACCCCCGTCACTCATTGAAACATGCTCTACGGCAAAGTTGTCCTGACCATCCTTCTGACTGCAGCCGTAGCCATTGTGCAAGCTGCCCCCGACGGCCCCACGAAGACTCTCATCGCGCGCGATGGGGAGTATAAGTCGATCAACCCCGTAGGCCTCAGCCTGCGTTCTTTGGACGTCCCCGTGCCAAGTTTCGAAAAGCGCCTTACCAATGCCCAGCGTCTTGTGCGTGGGCTGCCCTTGCGCAAGCCGAGGCGCGTCAAACCACGTGTTGGCATGTTGCGCCTCTCCCTTGTCTGTAGAACAAACGCTCACTCCTCTTGTCCCTACTCCCACAGCTCCATCTTCGTGTCCCACCACCTCGTGAGCCTAATACTTTCCCCAGATCGTTTTGACACTGACCTCACTTCCAGAAACACCGGTACGATCCAAGTGACTGGTGCTGGGACTGGTGCAGTGATGGGCTACCTCTCGGCAACCGCGAACAGCTACGGCGAGTACGGGTTGACCAGTGACGCGTCCGCTGCGATGCGCATCTCCTTCGGCACGTCTTCTTGCGCGTCCTCCGCTGTCTACCCTGAGCTCGATATCACCGCCCAGGTGTGTTCCCTTTCGAGAACATCTGCTAAATCCAAACTCTAGATCCTAACGTTACTGTGACCATCGTGTAGAATGGCCTGACCACGTATCCGCTCACCGGCTTTATCACTGGCTTCTCAAATACAGACAACAACTTATACTCGGGATCATTCAACTACGCCTACTTCGGCGGTGTCGCGACTGAAAGTACGCTCTTCGCCCTTCCCAATCCTCTTTCCTCTTCCATTCCCCGCTTATCTGCTCCTTTATAGCACCGGCGGGATCCCCTGCAATAACGGAACCGAATAGCTTTTCCGCTGCGTCCGGCGTCTCGCGCGCTGTCGAGAGCGCTGTTTGGAGCTGGAGTACGAGCACCAACGCTTTGACTCCGCAGTGGATCAATACAGACGGGAGTGCGTCGCATTTCCCTCGCTCACTCCTTCCGCCGTCTCCTGATACTCGCTCTGCCTATCTTTGCTCCCTTCCGCAGGCTTCCCCACAAACTACCTCGTATACGTACCCAGCTCCGTCGCCTTCGCCCTGCTCGGCGACGTCACCGCCTTTTCCAGCAACTTCGTCAATGTGCAGGTTGTCGTGAGTGGACGATTCCTGCTCCTTTTTCCCGCGCGATTGGTTGACCTATAAATCCGCGAACAGACTTTTACTTTCGTGCCCTCGTCCTCGTTACCATAATAATATATGTTAGCATATGGGTGAGCTCATTCTACAAAGCGGAGTCCCGGGCTGTGATGCGCGAAGTCTCGCACGTGTTGCCCTCCTTTTTGTATGTCGGGTCTTGTGCACGCTTACAACCAGCGTCAATTGAATTTACAATAAAAACATCCCCCGGCTCCTCAGCTCAAAGCGCCTGCCTCCAAGGCTCCACGACCCCCTCTTTCTCCTCCGATATACAATTTCTAACAAAGTTTTCACCCTTCTCGCTCGCCCACGCCAGATAATTTGCTGCCACATCCATTGCCAGCTCCGGCATGCCCCTCGGCGCGAGGATCACAGCGTTTGTTTTAACGTGCGGCGATCCGGGTTGCAGAAGGTGCAGGTGCTTTGGCAGGTACAGAAGTGCAAGGGAGAGGAAGTCGAGGGACGCCATCAGTTGCGCCTCAGTCAGTCCGCAGATGCGCTTTTTCTTGCAAAGGGCATTCGAGTTGACGACAGAAGAGTCCGCTCGAGGAGGCTCAAGGTGCAACACAAGGTGATGCGTCCCGTACGGGGAGAGATACGTTGTGTAGGGCGCTTGTGGGGAGTCGATGGTGATGGTGATGGCGTGCGTGAACGATCGGCCACGCGGGCTTGCGTGCGGCTGGTGTCGCGAGGCGTCGTGGAATGCTACGTAGAGGCCCGGGACTAGTGCTTGGAGGCACACGAACGGGACTCCTTCCCCTCTGTGATCTTGAGGTTGGGAAAGGAGTTCGAGGGCCCTCGAACTGAATGGCTTGATTTCCTCCTCCTCGCTTTTGACATGCCAGCGGAGGTAGTGGTGCGCGTACCCTTCTGCGCCGAAGCCGGCGAGGGCGATGTCGATGTGGAGGTTGGCAGCGCGCGCTCGGTTGATGCGACGAAAGGTCATTTTCGAGAAGAAACGATTGGAAGATTACTTTTGGCAGCGCAGTGGTCTCAGTCTGAAACCGACGCGAAGAAATAGACCAGCGAAGAAAGAAAGAGTGGCACATCAGGGTCGTGCAGATGCAAATACAATGGCCAGAGTTCAAGCATTTAGCCATTAGATTATGGGACAAGCGGACGGATGACCGGTGGACAATGATCAGCATCAGTGGCTCACAAAGGCAAAAGCTTGATACCGCTGGTGAAACGTAGCAGAAGCAAGGCTATGTACTCCGAGGTACAATAAGCGAATCATTGTTGGATTGGGTGCAACGACATTCCGTAGCGGTTTGCGACACTTCCAGAAGCTAAGTCGTGTCTTACTTGTGCGTCCGACCCACGACACCCTCGCAGTTGACCTAGAAGCCGTGAGTAGAGACATGTGACGGGAACACAAGGGCGACCATCAAGCTGCAGTGGCTCAATCAAGGAGAAGGCTTGACAGTGTTGACTGAAACGCGACCATTCGAACACTAGTACGGCTAATGCGGTCCTACTGAACTGGCGCCATTGCATGGGACAATGGTAAGGATCAGAGTAGAGTGGCTCAATCAAGGGTCAAGACCTGATAGCCCATGGCATTCGTCGTCGGCAGGTACTGATGCCGCCCTGTAGATAATCTTGAGTCGGATAGACGAAGTTCGTCAGCGCCTCCAGAGCGTTCGATGGAGCTCTTGTGATTCAGATCTCAGACCATGGAAATGTGTGCAGCAAGAGCCAATGGGTAGACGCTGGACGGGAATCAACCAGCGGACAGTGCGTGAGCAGACATAGGACCTGGGATGACGAAAGCAAAGGTGCGGCTGGGAGAGAGAACACAGATACAACGAGTCCGCTGTGCCTGTGTGCTCGTAGAAGGTGGCGTGAGAGGGTGGATGCGATGAACATCAGCATACAATGAACGAGACTCACGTACAAGTCAGCGTACCTCGACTCCGGGCATAAGAGACCCAGTTCAGATTGCAGTGTGGTATATATGGGAGAAGATGGAGGAACCATTTCAGTCGGTAATGCAAGACCATCTGAGAGCAGCATGTCGCGGACGGTTCTGCATTGCCGACTGAAATCATCTTCTCTCATATATATACCACCTCGCACTGGTACTACTTAGTACGATGTGTGCCAAAGTGCGATGAAGGCTTTATCGAGAGTGATTGTTCTTGATTATGCTGTTTTGAATGTCACTGATTGTTCAGTATCCGTTATGAAAGGTAAAAATATTACGCCGAGAGAAGGTACGGCGTGTCCAGAATCTGTTTCAACGTCGTGGTAAGTGTCCGTGCGTGCGTTCGGCGACCACAGGTTCATCCGCTTGCAGATGTTACGCCACTCGAGCTCGCGCGTCTCTAGATGCCAGCTTCGCCGTTGCCTGCTCTATGGTCCTCCGACGCACTTGTCCTGCTTTCTCTTCTTCTACTCACTCTCTTCTCCCTCAAACTCCTCCCAGTGCGCGAAATCTACGACCTAGTCAACCCACGCCCCTCGTCGTCCGAGTCGTCCACCCCGTTTTCCGTTCACCATGCCGTCGCGTCCTACTCTCAATACCACCGTCTCTCCACGCAAGAACTGGGCAGAATGCGCTCGAGCTACACTAGACTCTTAACCAGGCAGCAAAAGCGCATCGCCTACGACATGGGGTACACCAAGAAGCTCAATCGTTACGCCGAAGTCATCGACCTGAACGCGCAGTTCATGACCAAGGTTTGCTCGTTTGTCGAGACACTCTACGGGATCCCTCCGTCCCCGTCCTCTAGCGCAGGCGACCTCACACGCGTACGGGAATCCCTCCGCCACCTTGTGCGCGACTGGTCCGCCGAAGGGACGCACGAGCGTCAAACGACGTTCGCGCCTATCCTCTCGGCTCTCTCCCTGCCCCGGGGCTCATCAGTTTTGGTACCCGGTGCGGGTCTCAGCCGTCTCGCGTACGAGCTAGCACGGAGAGGTTATGCCGTAACCGCATGCGAGCTCTCCGCGTACCAAAACCTGCTGTTCAAGCTCATGTGCGAGTGCGACAGGGAAGGGCAGTACGAAATATGTCCGTACGCGCACTGGTGGTCGCATTCGCGCGCGACTGCCGACCTGTTTCGCTCCGTAAAAGTGCCCGACGTCGTCCCGCGCCTCTCCTCCCTCTCATTCTCTCTCGTCGAAGGCGATTTCCTCGGGCTCCCGTCCGAACCCACCTACGACGCAATCGTCACCCTCTTCTTCATCGATACCTCCACCAACTTGCTGTCAACTCTCGCCAGGATCCACGCACTCCTCAAGCCCGGCGGGACGTGGATCAACCTCGGCCCGCTCCTGTGGACGCCCGGGCAGCAGGCGGCGATGGAGTGCTCGCTGGACGAGGTGATATGGGCGGCGGAGAGCGCCGGGTTCGACTTCTCTGTCCAGGCAGGCGGGGCCAAGACGCGCACGGTGGAGTGCGAGTACACGGCTGACCCAAGAGCAATGATGCGCTGGGTGTATAGGGCGGAGTTTTGGCTTGCGAGGAAGGTGTGAAACTATGTAGCACGGGCGTGGAAGATACTGGATGGTCAAGGAAGACTTCGCTGAGTTGCGGGAAAATTCGAACTTAAGGATGGATCACATGACTCAAAACCCGTATGAGCACAACGAAGACTAGTACATGCGCCAGTGCTGCTGCTGCCGGCCATCATCGCTCTGTCTCTTTGCAGAAGGGGTACATCGTGTTCTTCGCCTCTTATAGGGAGGGTCTTCAGCATGTAGTAATAGGACATCGGGAAAGCTTAGCTTTCCTGTGCTTAGGGGACTTATGAACTTGGCCTCACCTAGCGATCGAATGAACCACAGCAAATTCCTGTGATCGGATCGTGGTACCAGTACGACGACTGCCCGACACAATCATCGGCGGCCACGGATGAACCTGGGTCATTCAGTATATCTACACTGAAGAAAAAGCACGCTAATCTAGACTTCTATCTTGTTCCGTCATCTACAAACTTGGGGAGGACCAACTCACATGAACTTATAACGCCGGTACACATTGCCATCTCCCAACTCTCTTTACAGCCTCACTACTGACCACGCTAGAATGTACCTATCAGCACCTGAAGGTAACTCGCGCATAGTGACTTTTGTCAGCTCTGTCTTGACCTGGACTGTGCCTTTCTTAAAGACTTGGCCGTTCCACAGCTCCTCCCAGGTGGTAGGTGAATGCGCGAAAGCGTTCTGGCCACGCGAATTAACCCGTGTACCTTTCTGCAGCTGCCCCCTGTGCACTCCGAAGATCACGGAGCCGGCTTGCGGAGAAAGCAAGGACGCCATCTTCTGCGCCAGCTCGAACTGCTGTGCCTCGTTGAAGAGGTGGAAGAATGAGGACGCATGGATTGCGGAGACGTGGCCTATCAGAGGCGTCAAGGTAGTCACCGAACGTAGATTAGGCGTCGGGGTCGAAGGAAGTGAGTAGGCAGGCTGGGCCGGTGCTAGGAAGGCGGGATCAAAGACGTCGCCTGGGACGAAAGGCACCGGGAAGCTCTGAGGAGTCGACTTGAACAACTCGTGTCCGAGTTTCCAATATTCTATCAACTTTCTGTCAAGGTATGCGCGCCGACTAGCTGACGAAGGGAGGGGTTTACCTGGGCGTAGGTCCGAGGCAATAACACTACGGATAGGATACCCATCGACTACAGCCTTACGAGCATCGTTACCGACTGCAAACTTGCTATCAGCCCATGTTCAGGGATCTCTCGCTAGGATATGCTTACAGCAACAACCGATATCGAGGAAGATAGCGGGGCTGCGCGTCTTTCCAAGCTGCAGAAAGTGTCGGTATGCAGGCAGCCGAGAGATCTTCAGTCTTTGCAAATTTCGTCAGATAAGTTACACAATACGCTCAATGTCCTAGTACTGACTTGGCGAACGCAAAGCGCCGAATGCATGGGTATGGATAGACCTAACGACGGATGCAATTTAGGTGCGTGGGTTTATTCCACATTTCGCAGCGATCGTAGCTCACCTTATAAGCCTTCTCCTGAACAGTCAATATGTGGTTCTTCAATTCTTCATCATTTGTGATCCCTATCTGGGATTTAAAGAACTTTAATTCTTCGTCATCGAGAGAATAGAGAGTTGAATCCAAAGGTAGGTCTTGCCCCGTAGACATCCTGCGCGGGTCTCGATAGAATATTTAGACAAACGTAAAAACAGCCTGTGTAGGCAACCGAGGTGTGGCTAACAAAATCCGGCTTGTCCGCTATGCCTTTAAGACATAGTGACAGTGCCAGGAAAGGGAAAGGCTATTTTCAAACATCCGCAGTGTCCGATTTCACCGTGGCTTACCACTTTGCTTAGATCGGCTTGACAGTGGAAAAGCTCGCTGTCATACCCCAAAGATATCCTCTGATCTCATCTGTACTTGTCAGCTTCATACCCCCAGACACGAAAGGATCGAAGGGGGATCATCCTAGCATCGTACCATTACTCCGAATACAAATACACATCATTGCAGATAGGTCGAAGCCACTCTTCACAAACGTCAACAAGACAGGTGATAGCAGGGCAAGTTACCGTGTATGAACAACAACACTGTGTCCTTCTAGACCCTTATCACGGACCATACCAGTAGATATGCATCTCCTGTCTGCGACGAATCGGGCCTGTCCACACGTACGAGTTGAGCATCGACGCGGACTTTCCCTTCCTTGAAGATCTGGCCGTCCCAAAGCTCTTTCCAGCTCTCATCAGAGTGACAGAATATATATTCACCGCTGGTGGCGCGTCTCGCAGTCCTGAACCCTTTATGCGTCTGACCCACGTGCGACCCAAAGATCATAGAGCCGGGTTCCGGAGAGAGTAAAGAGGCCATCCTCTGGGCAAGCTCGTACTGCTTCTCCTCGTTGAACAGATGAAAGAAGGCAGACGCGTGAATGGCGAAGATGTGACCAATTAAAGGCGTCAGCGAAGTCAAAGAACGCAAGTCGGGAATAGGATTTAAAGAAGGGGCATAGACGGTTGGAGTGCGAGCTAGGAATGACGAGTCGAAAACGTCTCCTTGGATGAACGGCACAGGAAAGGTCTCTGGCGTGGACCTGAACAATTCGTGACCGAGGTTCCAAAAATCTGTCCATCCATGCCGATCGCTATCGTTAGGCGTTGTAAACTCGGACGACATACTGGTAAGAACACATACCTGAGCGTAAGTCGGATGCAACTACGTTATCTCTAGGATAACCATCAGCTATGGCCTTGCGAACGTCATTACCGACTTGATGTTCAAGCCGTGAGCTTAGATCGGCTGAAGCTAGACATAGTACTGACAGCAGCAGCCAATATCGAGGAATATAGCAGTGCGTCTGTCTTTGCCAAGCTGCAGGAAGTGCGAATAGGCAGGCAACCGGGAGATCTGAAGCCTAATTTGGTGGTTGTAGATGAGCGATTTCTGCCACATGGCTGAGATTTACTTTGCAAATGCGAAACGTCCAATGCATGGATATTGGTGGACCTGCAGGATAACATAGCATTCACCTCGGTCAGGGACCAATGTTCCCATAGACAGGAACGTTTGCCTTGTAAGCCTTCTCCCAGATGGTCAAGATATGACTCTTCAGCTCTTCATCGTCAGTAATACCTGTCTGCGACTTGAAGAAGGCTGATTCCTGGATATCGAGGGAATAGAAGTCAGGATCCACGGAGTTCCTGGAAGGTACTTAATACTCGCGGTATCGGGATTAGACATTCCGAGCGGCTGGATAAATACCAAATTATAATAAAGGATGGTTGTACAGACAAGGTGGTGGTGGTTTGGCAGATTACTGTCTGCTCTGCAGCTCAGATAAGAGGTGGGGGTAAACTAGGAATGGTACAGCATTGCAGAACCTATTTTGAAGTTCATGTTGTCTCCGTGAAGTCGCGGGATAGCATCATATTGAGGCTGGACAAACATGTCGCGAATGTCAGCGCTGCATCAAAGGTGCGAACAATATTCAGTACTAGTGACGATTAAATTCCTCCACGGCACCAAATACATTGAACGGCACGAGCGACGAGACTAGATACTGTAACGCGAAATAGTAGAGATGGAAGCGCGAAAACTATTACATCGCCGTAGCATCGTTACAGTCCGTTCTAAGGGGTAGTCGAAGGGGGCGGGATATCGATAACGGAGGGCATACAGTACTGGGAAGGAAGAGGGAGAAAGACCGTAAGCAAGATAGAACAGGCCCCAAGTATAATCATATGTATAAGCGAAAATAAAGAAAGCTCAGTGCGAAAGGCAAGTCGATAAAGATGGAACAACCAATAGCCCAAGTCCGTGATGTCGGATCCGAAACCGGCAAACTTCCATCCACTCGTTGAGTTGAGTTAAAAACACTTGACATCGACATCATCGTGGTCGTCGCTTTTGAGTTTCGGGTTCGATTATCCGCGCGGACGCAGCAGCAGGCTGGCCAGTATGCACAAAGGGGTATCCAAAAACCATCAGGGTAATCCACAGCGCGCACGTATCACTTTGTTCAGGCCACATTCTCGATGCCCACGTCGATGTATGAGTCCACCGACCCGGGGGCGTCTTCAGCCACTAAGCCTTCAGAATGCTCGCCGTGCTCGCCAGGCTGGCCGTCGCCTCCTTCTCCTTCGGCACCGGTGCTCTGTCCACCGGTGTTCTGTCCGCTTCCGCTGGCCGATCTTCTCATGCCTCCGCCTTGTGGTCCTTGGCGCGGAGCGTTCGCACATCGGTCTTTTCCGTGGGCAATGCGCAGGTTCGCGTAGTCAGACTTGTTCTTGATGCTCTCGATGGCCTTGATAGCGTTCTGAATGTTAGTGAAGTTCACGAACGCGCAGTTCCTGTCGACCGTGTCATGAAGCTTATACTGATCAAATGAAGAGGATTGTACTCACTTCTCCTTCAAGAAGTTAACAAGCTCGATGTCCCCATATTCGCCAAAGTCCCTCTTGAGCTTCTCCTCGTTGAACGTCTCGAAGTCCTCAATATTCCCAATGTAGACATTCCTAGTTGCGCCGCCATGGACGGCGAGCGCAAGGGAGGGCGGCAGCGACCCGGGGTTCTTGCCCCAACCAATCTTCAGCCGGCGATTGTTGAGCGTCAGACCCTGGTACGAGGCCACTTGGAAGAACGTGAGCGCCGCAGCAGGATCAATGAAAGTCACGAACTACAATCTGATGAGATGTGGCAGTGCACTTGAAAAACAGTTGAACGTACCGCGATGTGCTTATCAGGCATGTACCGGATGCTCTGCAACACGCCTCCACGGATCGCATTGCACAAGTCCTCAGTTGTCGTTTCGGGGTGGATGTTGCCAAGGTAGACAGTCCTGTTCAGGCCCTGGCCTCCGCCCATACCTCCCATGCCTCCCATACCGCCCATGGCGTCGGGCGAGAAAGAGGATGCGTACGGTGTGAAGGGCGAGGAGAAGGGTGCAGCTTGGGATACTAACGACTGAGCTGCGGCAGCCTGTGCAGCCTGGGCTGCAGCCTGCTGAGACTTGGGGATATACGCACACCGATCCTTGCCATAGTTGACGCGCTTGCCTGCCCACGCGGGCTCCGTAGGGAGGGTATTCACGACCTGTGAGTAAACACATTCATTAATATACAGACTAAGCTATAGATGCCGTCAAACACGTACCTTGTTCGCCGTCGCGATACTGAGGAAATGAACAAAGCCGATGTTCTTGTCTCTGACGATCTTCACTTGGTCGATCAAGCCGAAGCGACTGAGATCGTCGCGCAATGCTTCTTCCGTCATGTTCTCATCGAGTCCTCCGAGGTACACATTTCGACTCGCGTTGCTCTGTTGAATAGCGAGCGTCACGGCGGCGGGGACAGGCGAGGGCTTGCCCCAGCCGATCTTGAGCTCCTGGCCGTGTAAAGAAAGCTTCTTGATCGTGGCATCAGCGTGGAATGCCGCGGCCGTGGCGCCTTCAAGGAAAGACAAGAATACGCAGGACTTTTCGGGGAGAACCCGGATCGACTCGAGAGGGCCGAAGTGCACAAGGTTGAGCAGCTCATCGACGGAAGCGGTAGGGGGAAGATTGCCAACATAGACAGTACGTGCGGTGGCGTTAGTGGAGGCGGCGTTCAAAGCTGCACTGAGAGCCGCAGGGGAGTAAGGACCTGACTGGGAAATACCTGGGAGGTTGAGGTTGAGTTGGGGAAGGCGTTGTTGATTGAAGTTCTGCGGTGTGTAAATGTGCGAACACGGGTAAATATATACAGCGGTGAGGACGGACCTGGCCAAAGTTGCCCATCTGATTGTTGTAAGGGAATCCTCCGAGAACACCCATGCCAGGAATGCCCATACCAAGCATATTGTATCCGCCAAAACCACCATAATTTCCGTTCATGCCCGCAGAGTTCTGTTGCTGCTGGGCCGCGAAGGCGGTAGGTGTGTTCGGACTCATCTGCGAGCCAATGCCAGTGCCGCCAGTAGCTGTGTTAACGGTAAGAGAGGGCGTGGAGTACAGTGGATTGGAGAAGCCAGGGGTAGGCGGGGAATGATTGTACGCTGCCTGTGATATGCTTGCATTCGGACCATAGCCATAGTTGGCAAAGGCATCACGAGTGGAAGCGTTGTTGGAGGATAAACCGTTTGTGCCGTTGGATGCGCCGAAAGAGGTGGGGGACCAGCGGGCCTTTTTGGCATCGGGACCGCCGACAGATTCCATTGGCCTCTGAAGACAGCGAACAAAAGAATCTCAGTAGACGTCCGGCCCGCACGATAAGCATGCAACTACCTTCATCATATCGAGCTCAAACCCGTAGGACGGATAGTGAGACTCAAAAGCTGTCTGCGAGTCCATTGTTGCGGAGGGGTGGGGGTTATGGGGGCAGCGAGTATGGAATGGATGGCAGAAGCGGGAAACGGCAGAAATTTGGGAGAAAAAATGCAAAACGCAAGTTAGAGGGTGCTAATAATTAACGTAGGGAGCGACGGGTGCGAGTTTGCAGGGCAGGGGCAATAATCGTAGACAAACGAGTGTAGGGGGACTTTGAAAAAAGACACGCACAAAAAAGAGAGGAGGGCCGAAGCCAAAGGTCAAAGCTGAAGCTGGAACCTGAACTAGTGCGTGTCGGTGTATAAATATAAAAATTACGGGCGCGATGCCCCGTCTTCAGCGAAGAGCAATCAACCAAACGAGCGACGGCGACAACGAAGAAGCCCTCCTCGTCGCCAACAATACGACCCGCCGGCTTTCGCACGCGACCCGATACAGCGCACGGGCCACCCCGGCATCAGCTCAGTCTGATTTCTCTCTGCGGATCTCCGCTACTAGAAGCGGCGACGACGACATGGGCAGACTCTTTGGATATTTACTGGACAGCGTCCCAGCGACACATTGGCGACGGACAATGGAAAGCGATCCTACTTCATCTCGTTCTTCCAACAAATGGAAGCTTCAGTTGAACCGCATGTCATGGCGAGCGCAGGACATTTCCCCCTCGTGTTATGAAGCGTTCTCGAACACGGAAATGGCGTCGGCTTGTCGACATTGTTTCGCGTGTATGACCTACCGCTTCTAATGAACACTGATGGCGCTATTCAAATCAGCCTTCTTTTCCACTTGAACGCCTTCTCAGTGTTCAGCAGTACCTGGCTGCGGTACTTGTTTGTCTCCAGATGAAGGTATTTACGAGAGCGATCTGAACTGAATCTCTCCAGAGGTGATCGTCCAGCTCAAAGCTACCGTCAGATTACATCGATATGATCTCCAGGTGAGGATTTGTTTTCCTTGCGTTTCAGGCATTATTCTTTGAAGGCAAAGTACCCAAGAGTTGAAATTGAGGTAAGGGTCCTGGAATGACGTCTGGAGAATTTTCGAGTGTTTGTTCGCGCAAATACCCCGCTGCTGGAATTTTTTAACCGCTTCGAGATTTTCAAGACGACATTATTCTGAAGGATCGACCTAACACTATCGAAAAGACAAGTTTCTGTGGCTACAGAGGGATCTTGGTCTTTATTTCCTAGCTCACAAGGGCGACAAGAGCGCATATAGCCGTTCCTTGCTCAGAAAATGGCCCCAATAGCACCAAGAGAGAGGCAGAATCTATTTACGGTTCTCCAGATCATCTGGGCTGTCAGAACCTTCAATAAACTTGTTATCACCGCCATGGCACTGATTTACGACTCAGCTGGCACAGCCTAGATATTTCTGATAGTGGCGGTATGGACACCACCCCGTTGTTTGCACCACAGGACCCTATGCCCGGGGATCCTATCCTAGAACAGAAATCATCCCCACTACCGGCCGTCCAGAACCAGCGCTTTCATATTCTCTGTTGGAACTCTCTCTTCCTTATGTGCCGGCGTACCCCTCCGCCCCTTCTCTTCTCACAACTGGATCATAACGTCACCCCGCCTGGAATATCCTAGAGGCGTTCATGAACTCGGTCTGTCACACAGACTCCTCTCCTTCGACGTTTCAGGTTCAGGGAATATTCTTTCTGTAGCTGGACGACACTATCTCCGAGTGCAGTTACGCCCCGTCATTCCTCTCCAGCGAATTCCCCTGAATTTGACGTATGAAGGTTTCTGCCAGTATGTGGATTTCCGACTCAGACAACTCGGAATTTCATCCACCAATGCATGTTCCAACTATGACCAGAGCAATTCAAAATCTCGGCAAGGCGACAATTAGGCTCGCCAGAGTGCTCGTGAGCCACTTACATCTACTTCGTTTGCTCGACCCAATGATGACCAAGCCCGGGGGATAACATTCTTCGCCACCGTAGTCGATGTAATAATTATTCTCTCTCCTAGCCCGGCACGTCCGTAGTCTGGCGAGCGTGCTGCCCTCCTTGTCTTCGTATGTTGCTAGCTCTTCGAACCACCGCAACGAGCCTGGCTCTTAACAAGGGCTACGCATCGAGTCAAGCGCACATTCCAGACAGCTGCTAGTCCATTTCCTAGTCCTTGGATATTTCAGACGGACAATCCGGCTCAGAGCCGGCATCGGGTGCGGGATGAGGCTCATTTCATGTTATAACACCCTTGGTAGGTCGAAATTTCAAGCCGAGGAACGACCTCCAAATGGGTTCAGAAATAGGCTCGGTAATCGGCTGCAGTCCGCAAGCGATTATGCCTAGCTATTCCTCCCCCTCCCTCGGGGCGCTTCTAGTGCTCAGACTTCAACTCTTGGAAGACTTGTACATTGGGACGACGCCACGGCTTTGCCCCTTCTGATCGTACGATCACCGCGCGCCTACATTTCATGTCCTACGTTGTTCTGTAAGCATCCCACATTGATGGATTCATATATTTTCTGATATAATGCCGGCCAGCTTTAGTGACACAGAAAGCGTCGCAGACCACGTACCCACCATTAGAGATTTAAACCTACGACCTCCTATGGACAGTGACTACTTTTCCCAGGTTATTGGTTTGTGGCACTGGCCAATGCTCGGGGAATTATAATACTGCTGCCCAATTAGCGGCAAGATCGATGGATGGGGTAACATAGTGTCGTAAGTCAGTGCTGAGTATGTTTAATATCCCAGTCACCCGCATGTGCACTTGAGCTTGCGCTGTGGCGTGTCTAGGGTTGTCCTTGGGCTATGATTATCTATAGACTGACCACCGTGTCTTCCGATACATCCTTATCAGATCCTCTGTATTCCACGCGCTGTGGTAAGGCCGAGGTCAAGCCAGTTATCCCTTTGCGGTGAGTTAGCCATAGCACATATTCCCTGGACGCTAGAGAATCACGAAGTCAGTACGCAGAGAATCAATTTATGATTGATCTTACAAGGTTCTGGACACGTGCAAGACCATCTCCGATGAATATCCTTCGCTGAGCGTCACTGCATCCGTCCGATCTGCGCCCAGGTACATGTTCAGATTCGTACCTCCGGACTTGGGAACTGGTGCACAAACTATTCGGGACCACTCTGCAAAGTTTCCCAGTGCCTTTCATCCCAGGAACTGCTCTTGATCCCGCCTGTATAGTAGCAACACAACCTAACCTACTCTCCGCCACTATCCGCCGTCACGGATCTCAGCTCACTAACAATTCTTGCCGGCCACGTCCCGGCAGTCCACTCAGCATCTATAGAACCGTTCAAACTCGCTCAGAGACTAGCGGCATTGTTGTCTCTAGAGCCGGGCATGATGCATGATCTTCGGATCACATGAAAGGCATACCAAGAAAGGCATGATAGAATATGTTTGAGGTCTTCGTATGTTTTGCTACGCACCTGAGAGCTGTTGTGAGGCGGAAATACCTTTAAGAAAAGGTCAGTCAAGGTCGAATACACTTACTAGATCGCCCTCGCTCGATGAGATTCATTACCTGTCTATAGTAGACTAGAGTTTCAGTATTCCTCGGACATGAATTCATTGTTGGTCACATCTCTTGTCTCATAGACTACGGACAGTGCCATTGTGGTCAGAAATGAGGTGAATATATACGTACGTCATGAACAATTATAGGATCCCTACTATAGACAATTACCTACTGGTACAATAATACTTCAAGCGGAGGACAGTCGGTAGTATCTTATAGACATGTGCATCAGTCAGCACCCGAGCGCTCGGGCCTGTCTTCCTCCCAAATTTGCCTGATGACTTCTACCAATCCCAGTTCTCCCTCAATCTGTTCGCGTCATAAACGGTGCGAAAGGGGAGATGGCGACGAAACGCTTACCTCGCTTCTCAACTCAGCGTCTTCTTTACCAACACTACTCCGGAAGAACCTATCGATCTCTTCAAGAGACACACTAGCGGTTTCTGGTATGATATACGTAGACCACAGGTAGCCGAAGAAACACGCAATAGAGAAGATCATGAAAGTCCAACTGAGATATATTTGTCAGCTTATGGCATGTCGTGGTCTGAGTCGCGACGTACGCAGGGGACATCTCAATCAGCACTGGTGCGAGTAGTCCAATCAAGACTAGGAGATCAACTCGACGTCAGCAAATAAAGCTGGGGTGGATGAGTTCAACGACGCACAATTGTTGACCCAGTTACTCATCGTGCTCAGAGCCACTCCTTTGCTCCTGATACTCGTCGGGAACACTTCTGAGGGCAGGACCCAACCAACAGGACCATACGATACACCGTAAGCAAGGGTGAAAACGTATAGGCAGCTGAATATATTACAAAGGCCTCAGCACGAATTAGCTCGACAGTGATTTATGACGCTGACTCACGCAACAGCCAACCAAGCTCCGACACGATGATCTGCCCAGTCATCAGAATCCTCATAGACCTAGCTTCAATGTAAGCTCAGTGCCACCTTCATCTCGCAAACGTACGCACCACCATAGCAATAATCAGATGAGAGCAACCCATTACGACGCTTCCGCTCCTCAATAAAAACTTTCTCCCTAGCCAAGACCATCAACGAACGATAATACATCATACTAAATACGATATCTTACCCCAATGATCAATTCCAGCAATTGCCGGGAAGACAGCCAAGAATTGCACGATGCCAACACCACCAGCAACAAGTAGCGTCGCATTAGATGAACCAAGACCAAATGACGCGAGTAAGGTGGGGCCATAGTAGAGAAGTGCGTTGATCCCGGACCACTCTGCATAGTTTGGCGTCAACATACGTGCAAGGGTGAATTAAGAGGCTAAAACGTACGCTGTATAAACATCACAACGATGCCCACCATCGTTCGATCACGATATTTCTTTGAAAGAAGGAGTCGCCATCCCCTAAGCTCCGAGGCAAGCCAGTTGTCCTTGACCGACATTCCCGGTCCGCCTTCAATGTATGCTCTCCGCTCGAGCATAGAAGCTTCTGCTTGGATTTCGAGTACCTCAATCTGTGTGGCAAGCAGATGTGAATTTGGAGAGGACGATGCCGTTGATATATGACACTTACATCAGCCAGCGTCCTATTTTCTTCGCCCCGCAATCTGATGAGAGTCTCGTGAGCATCCTCCACCTTTCCCTGAGCAACGAGGAGTCTCGGTGAAGGCGGTAACCAAAATACACCGATTGCCAGGATTAAAGCCGGAAGTAAAGGCATAGAAAGCGGTAGGACATAAGAGATGCTGCTGTCAACTCCTCGTTGCGATTGGTAAGAGCCGACTATTTTGGTTCCATCGAACTCACTATTTCGTGTCGCATATCCCACCCAAAATCCTGCTACACAGCCCAGTACGATGGAGAACTGCTCCAGGGCAAGAAGAGATCCGCGGAGCTCAGGCGGGGATATCTCCGTGATATATAGAGGTGATAAAGTACTATAAATTCTAAATTGGAGCGGCAGGAGAGACTATTGACGATGGTACGGACCTTAGAGCGCCGATCCCAATGCCTGACAACCCTCTTCCAAGAACCAAAAGAAATACGGAGAGAGCGAGAGCCTGTAATATTGTACCGACAATAAATACCACTGTAGCAACGGCAAGCATATCACGTCAAGAAAAGTGAGGACATAGATAACACATAAGACGAGCGCAAAAGGAAGGTCCTACGCACCACAGGCCCAGAAAATAGCTGTCTTGCGTGAGTAGCGATCAGCCAGCCCAGACATCAAGGCACCGAAAAGTGCGCCCAAGTCAAGTGATGCAGCTATATATCGAAACAGGTTAGTTTAAGAGGATCTAACAGCACTACCAAGGAAGCTCATACTAAGCATCCCTTTCCCCCATGCATCTAGAGGAAATCGTTGAAGAAACGCTTTCATGACCTACGACGTACCAGTCATCAACTTATACAGATTTTGGCAAGGTAAGGAATTCCGACGTACTAGGACATTAGCAACGACACCTTGATCGTATCCGAAAACCCAGCCGCCGATGCTGGCGAAGAGAGCGCATCCTAGAGCGTATCTATTCCGCCGTAGACCCAGTAATCCCGTCGGACCGTACGCGTAGGTATATGTGAGTTCGGGATGATCGTGTGTGCTCGATTCGGGAATATCATTTCCAGGTAGTGGGCTTGAGATTGTGATGTTCGCAGTGGAAGAAACCAGGACAGTAGTAGTCGTAGATGCTCTCACTGATCTGTTGCTGCTCTTTAAATTTCGAGGAGTGCTGGAGGAACGAAGGAGAGGCTGGGAATCCAAATCAGAAGATGATAGACTCGGCTGGTTAACCATGAGAATATAGGGATCGGGGTGTTTGTCCGAATATCAAGACAAGTCAACAGACATTAATGGGATTTGTTCAAGTTGAGCTTGAACTGTGCGGCACTAGTGAGTCAGTGTTGTGCGGGGCGGCGGAAAGTCGCTGAAGTTGTCGACCTGTCGTTGGCCCCCTTGGTCGGCGACCGAAGTTGGACACGACTTTCGCACGTATAGGACGACCTTTCTATAATAGGATTGTGGCGTCGGGCTTGTTGCAACATAAAGCAAAAAATGTCTCCATTTACGATGTTAGAATATATTCGGTGCTTGTGTCGAGCTCAAAGTCATCATCAGGATCTTCCTCCCCACCTGCATTAAGTAAATCATACATATTGAGCTCCTCCTGCAACTCAGACTCGAGAGGTGCCCTGCTGGCGCTAGTGCTGGATCTCCGGCCATTGCCGAGTCGGATACAGCCGATATAGATGGATCAGAGGATATCTAAAAATACAGAGATAGATTCTGATTGGCTGATAATAATGTCATCTACGTGAGAAAGTTGTGCATTTGCCAGACGAATGGCCGGTCGGCGACTTTCCGCCATGGTCGTGCAAACGACTTTAGCGACCGGTCATCCGACCGTACAACACTGACTAGTGAGTGGCTATGAGTGGCAGCCGGCCAAGCGTCCGCGTTGCTCGCGCGGACGTCGGCCATGACTCGGGGACATAGATGTCTCGCAGGCGATATACTAAGGGTGATTCTTACTTCTTAGATATACAAGACACTTATCGAAATATCAATTCGTTCTGCTGCTATATTTTTTGCGCGTGCGTATTTCAACGTCGAGATACCTCGCTGATAGTACTAGTAAAATCGTTGCCAGAACTAGTATCGGGCTCTAAGCTCTAAGAGCCGCCTCGATGCAGGGCCGCTTGAACGTCCATCGTTCCAGTATCATACTACAATAAATTATCCAGCAGTCATTGCTTCCGTTCCCACTGAGGTGGTCGACCGTTTCAGAAGGAGCACAAGGTCGACAATACTACCACTCGTAAATAAGTCTGCATGTGGCATGGGCGTTGCCTATGAAATATATGAGATAGGAAACTCCATCAAAAAGGTAGAAACAGTGTATCGCAGTCGTACAATAATTTGGCCGATAAAAACAGGTCCTGGTCGCTGTTCCGCACAAGAAGGTTGAGAAAAACAAGCACGTCCGGGGACCCGGTGATTGCACCATGGATATTTCCTGCGCATCGAGCGGGGTCAGCTACAGATGGTAGCTGGTCAACATAGACAACATATCCACGGCCGTACGGTCAAACCTATCGTTTTCCCTGGAGAGGAGTTTTCTGACGTTCTGAAACTGAAGACACCTGCGATGAGCAGTGGTCATGTTATGACTCAAGTCGCCGATAGATCCAGGTCGTGAAGCGTTGATCATATGACAGTACTTATCTCCAATGTACCATTTGTCAACATGTCCTTTAAAGAAGGAAGTCCAGTCCCGATACCGTCGAAGTTTCTTTGCACATGCGTCCTCACGGTCGGCACGGATTGTCAGAGAAATCGAACGCTGGGCTCTGGTTGACCGACAGGAAGTCAATGGGTACGTCTGCTAGCCGAAGGATGAAGGATACGTTGACATATACAGAAACGGTTCAGTACAAGTTAAAATGGCAGGGAGATCTGAGCATGCGTACCAGATTCTATGGGTATATCAAATGACACTTTTCTGATATCCTCTGTCCAAGAGCACAGTTAGGAGAGCGTCTACATGGGACAGAAGTCGAAGAGCATACACGCTTGCGGAAAATATACCCGTGAAGCATCAAAATCTTGCGAGTGTTCATGGCCATCGTTCTCTACTTGTATCGACACACATGAATGTCACCCGGTATATACGCATTTGCTCTACACCAGTGTGGAAGTGGTACTGTTACGAAGGCTTCAGAACGACTGAGAATGTCAGGTTATCGGCAGCACTTACCGCTGCTGACATTAAAGAGTACCTCGATGACCAGCATGAGATACCTTCCTATGCACGCCAATTCTCGAGGATGTGGTCGACTGCGTCCGAAATGCACAGCGTCGCTTTGACATGTCTTTGTTGGGCCACATCCATCGTGTTCCATGCTCACAAAACGAAAATCAACGCCAATAACAGGCGCCGCTTTGTCTTACTCGGAAGACACCTAGTCCTATTTCTCCGAGCTCTCCAAGTCACAAGTTCTCACGTCAATGACGATCGACGCATTCCCCGCTCTTTGCTAAGCCGTCAAGCCGTCATCCTCCACCATTGCCAACGAGAAAAAATCAGTCATTTGCTCTAGAAACCAAATACACACGTTCGACATTATCAGATCCAGCTGATCAGAACCTTTTGCTATCATAAAACGCCCCACCGAACCCAGAACGGCCCCCGCCTAGCCCCATACCCATCCCGCCACCAAATCCGCCATACCGTTGCCTGCGCTGATACTGCTGCCACCCGAACCATCCGCCTGCACACGCGCCCACGAACAGGAACAGCTTGACAAAGAACCACGACCACGATGATGAGTCAGAGGGGGACGACCCGCCCTTGCGACCGCGACCGAAGAAGGATGCGCGCAGCTTGTCACGCGGCTTGTCTTGAGGGGAGAGAATGGCGGATGAGGTCGTTACTGCGATGATGCTGGAGTATTTAGAGTTGAGTAACGAGAAAGTGACAGATATATTGTAATCTGTATACGTACTCGTGGTTGTCGGAGACGGCGCCGGTTAGTGCGGAGAATCCGAGGAAAGGCGAAGGTGGGATGCTGACATCTGTTAGGGTGAAACAGTCGGTCCACTCGTCCCCTGCAAGTATCGTCAGACAAGAACTCCTGTATACTGACAATCTTGTTACTAACAAGCTCTATATTGAACCTTCACCTATATGACGACTAAGTCGGAGGTCTGTACTGCAGTAGCAGAAAACTTACATCGAGATATTCATCTTTGAAGTACGTGAGCCGTAGCTTGGTGGCGACGTTTGTCCGACGGAAACTGAGCTACAAAACGACCAGTAAGCGACTGTTCGCACTGCGGAGGACGAGACTCACAGAGCACGCGCCAATGGAAGTGGAATCACCGTCATTATCATGATCATATTCTGTCTTTCCGTCTCCCATCATGGCCACAACTCGAGGGAACGAGTACGAATGTCGTGCATTGGGATAACTAAACACGCAATGGAATCAGTGTTGTGCTCGTTGCGGTAACGCAAGAACGTACGTATCCAAGAAGAGCGCAAGACCCTCAAACTTGTCTTGAGAACCGATAATGATGAATGTCAGAAACAGAGGATTCTGTTTAAGAATTACGCACCAATACTTCCAAAGACGGGTCCTGGCTCTGCCCGGCCTTTCGTTAGCCATATGGCCATGCCGTCACCATATAGATGGGCTGATTCGCCGGAGATCTGCAGGAGAAGGTACCAAATGGGTTACGGTCAGGAAGTGCACGACCATTCTGCTTGCTACACTGACTTTAAATTCAACTTCGATCACATAGTTGGAGGCGGTGAGAGGTAGCCGCGTCCATAGCCAGCCCATCTCAGATGGTTGATTCCGTGTGAGGCGAATGTGCTTGTTCGTGTTCTAACCCCCCGAAGACGTTTCCATAGGGATCCGTGCTGTGTATCTGCGCGACTTACCACAATGGCATCTGCACCGAAGTCCCACCATCGGTTTTGCAGGTCCTGATCAATGTATGGGGCGTAGATGGAGTGTGTGCGAAGCTGGACGGTCTAACGCGAGGTAGAGTAAGATACCGGACTCAAGTGTACTTCGAGAGCCGAATTGCTGGACACGGCGCGTTCGTGATCGTTTCCATCCACTTCAGATTCACATTCCCCTCGACCGCATGTTCTCGTACACCGCTCTCCACATAGAATATACTCTCCACTTGCACCCTTCTCGCACTCTTCCTTCCTCACCTTCCTACCCACCCGAACCCTGAAATTAAGTTAACTCACCCTTTCAATCGTCCTATTGGCTACCCTGCCGTTGTCATCCGCGCCCAAGACTCCCACTACAAGCAAAGCAACGTAAAACAATATTCGACATAGCATTTTAGAAATGCTGGTCAGAGAGCCAATATTAATGGAAGGAGCGACGAGGATGGCAAGCAAGCCTGAAGAATCCAGTAACTGGTGAGGCGCGCCAGCATTTCCATTAATTTGTGCTATTCTTAGCACCAGAATGAAGGTTCCCACGGCCGGCGAACACGTCGCGCTGGTTGTGACCTCACCACTTTACAGCTTTCGCCTACGACCTCGACGCGCAGTCATGAATATCTTCCGTTTCTTTGGTGCGTCTTAAGGGTCTTTATGTGATAATTTAAGGATTTAGAAGCCGAGAACTGCTTTGGAACAGGCGACATATCGCATCTTGCGTCTATATTCATCCTCATACATAAAATCCATACGTCACGATCATGTCGAGGTCAGCTATACCGCTTCGTCCAAATCAATTAAAAACATTGAAGAGTCTTCTGCCTAGGTATCTCGTTCAAGACACAAGTGCTATACGTCGCGGTGTTCGTTACGCGGTACCTTGACCTGCTATACTCATGGGTCTCGCTGTACAACTTCGTCATGAAGGTCTTCTTCATTGCAAGCAGCTGCTACATCCTGTATCTTATGAAGGTCCGGTTCCGGTGTGTCACGCTGCGTCCTTGGTTAAGTCTGTTGATCTGACGCTTCCTGGTCTTCCGCTATTCGTCCCCCTCAGGCCAACAAACGACCCCTCCATCGATACCTTCCGCGTTGAATACCTTGTTGGGCCATGCGCTGTTCTTGCCCTGATATTCAACTACGGATACGCCGTCACCGAGGTCCTATGGTCTTTCTCTATATTCCTCGAGTCTGTAGCAATTCTGCCTCAGCTATTCATGCTTCAGCGGACGGGAGAGGCGGAAACGATTACGACGCATTACCTCGCTGCATTGGGAGCATACCGGACACTGTACATCCCCAATTGGATCTACCGGTGAGTATCTTTTTACATGTACGCCCACCAAGCTGTCGAGATTTGTATGGTCAACTGGTGTAACTTATTCCTCTCTGTATCACGGACCAGATACTTCTCAGAAGGATACGTCGACCCAATTGCAGTCACGGCTGGTCTTGTCCAGACTGGTCTGTACTTAGACTTCTTCTATGTCTACTTTACAAAGTGCGTAAGAGCCCCACATCTTCCATTCCGATGCACAAGTGCTAATATTTTTCATTATGCTTCAGGGTCTTACAAGGACAGAAGTTCGAACTGCCAGCATAATAGTCTCACACGTGGAAAGTGGCGAAAGAGTCCGGGACTCGCCAAAAGCCTGCTGTCGGGCAGGTGTATATGGACTACATTATACAATACATATAGTGCATTATTGTTTTGCTATGCCACAAGTACCCCAGCCTTCGCGTCACTTTTGACCCATGAACGTTGAACGTCGACAGCGACAAATCTTGCGAAGTTCGTCGAAGAGGCACCGTGTCGGTTTGCGAAGGCAGTGCACGCGCGGCCAAACAACGGAATCACGCCCAAATGCGAAAATGCATGTCGTCGCCGGTCTTTCCACGAACAACGAGGGCATACTGCCTGGCCCGTCCTCTACACGATCACTTTGGTTTCCTGAGAGCTTTGGCTACCACTGAGCCCAAGAACTACTGGAAACTGTTCGAGATTGGCTGAGATTGACTGCGCTGCGCGGACTGGGACTTGTGCTCACGGAGTCTGATGGTCTGACTGGCAACTCAAGTACCTTTGTACTTTATGAATTATGACAGGTACAAGACGGCATACTGATATTGGCCTTGGACGCGCTGTGGATAATGCAACGGAAGTCCGGAGAGCTTCCTTAGTCCAGGAGAGGCAGGCGGAACTCGAGTCCGTGCTCGATCGGCACGATACTTTAGTAAGCATCTATACTTCCTTGTTCTCAACAGCTTGCTTTACTAGGCTTGAAGGTTCGCGAGGCTTTTCATCTGGAGAAGTTCGTGTCGCTACTGTCGTTTGATCCCCGGGTACGTTTCATTTATCCCTTCTCTTGTGTTCGGGCGGGTTAAGGTTAAGATATTATCCAGACTGCGAAAGAGGATAAATCGAATGTGTTCCAAGAGGTGAACTCTCCTTCTACTTAACAGTGTCTTCTACCAGACGGTTCACACCCATCTCGTAATATTGTCAGTATAAAGCGCAGCATGATCTTTTGGATTGGACGTCCACGTCGCGAAAGACGCGGAGGGGTCAGAGTCAACGGTTTGGCTTACTCACCGGGTCTGGAAGTTCTTCAGCATCCGCGTCTACGTCCTCGTCACCCGTCAAGAAACAGACTGGTCAGTCAAAGACATCAGCGCGCAAAGGGAACGATGCTGTTATCTGGGACATCCTAGCCTCCGCCAAGGGTAAGGGCAGAGCGAAAGCCAAAGCTGGCAGTAACTCGAATGGTGCTACGTTGTCCTCACCTGTAAATGCGAAGGGGAAGGGGAAGGGAGACCCTGAATCCGACGAGGAAGTAGAGCGCGTCGTCACAGTCTCCCGGAGAAGCACCAAGCAGGTCACAGCGTTTGATGCTGGATCTCAGAGTAGTTCCATCAGTCATCGCAGCAAGAGATCTGCGGTGGATGTTCCTCACGTTGTCGGCGACAATGATGGGTCTTCCAGTCGGCCTCGAAAGCGTCGAAAGACTGAGCCTGTGCTTTCCACATCTCAGTCTCAAACTGTGGCAGATGGTCTAGTCTATAGTTCAGATATGCCCCCTCCGCCTCCGCCAACACCCAAACGCCTTGGCAAATCTCAAAAATCTTTAGGTGTAGTTGCGTCAGCATCTAATGAGACTCCCAGTCGCCTGCGTCCACGACACTCCACAATAACTGTCGAATCTCCGAAGCCTTCGCTTGCCAGACGGGTGACTCTCATCGTACGAAAACCACCCCCATCGTTATCGCACCCACAACAAAAGCCACCACCTGCGCAACATGGGAGGTCGCTTTCTACCCTCCTCCGCTCCTATACAATGCTTGAACAGGAAGATGTTGATCCCGCAAGTCTAGAAAGGATGGCGAACAAAGACGCTCGGATCTGGTCGAAATATGATACACTTCGCCGGGAGGGCAAGATAGTGGGACTGGACATGTTCGGTACCGCATCTGAACAGACTGCTCATTCCATCTCCGACGATCCGTGGAGTGAGATCGTCAGCAGGATAACTACCAATGCTCGTAGGCGAGCTCCTGGTGGACAGCAGATCGCTGGGCAGGTAGCTGCGAAAATACGTGCATACTGGGAAGGCCAGAGTATGCGTGACGATAAAGTGAGGGCGCAAGAGGAGAAACGCCTACGCGCTCTTGCGAAAGCTACGATTCGAATGGTTGTTGCTGAGTGGAAAAAGGCCGTATTCGTGAGTGGTCTCTGCTCAGCTTATCATGCCATTGCCTTAGACTTTCCTGGCCATATAGCATATTCGCGAGCAAGAACGCCTTCGCCTCGAGGAAGATGATCGCCGTCGGGGTCGGGAGCATTTGGATGCTATTCTTGACCAATCCGGCCAGATCTTGGAGGCGCAGCATGCCGATTTAGCAAGGGCGGAATCTGCGCGTTCCGGGAGCCGTTCGAATAGTGTCATATCTGGGTCCAATCGGGGGACGGTTGCGGAAAGCGACGAGGAAGAAGGTTCTGATACTTCGGAGCCACAAGAAGAAGCGGCGGCTGAGGAGAGTGGAGAGGACGCCGTCAAGGACGATGGGGCAGACGGGCTGGATACAAGCGCTCTACTTGATCCTGGAGCGACTCCAGTGCCTCCCTCTGCATCCGAAACGAGCGCTTCTCAATCGCCAAGTCTTCCCCAGGAAGATGTCGACATGGCACTGAGCGAGATAACAACTTTCGTCGAGTCTCCTTTTCCAATGATTGAGTCACCCTCTCCCACGGAACCATCCTTGAAGTCCCCTGAGTACATCCTTGAACGCTCTCCGTACGTCGAGCGTGAGCTCTCAAAGGACTCTGGAGTCGCATTTGATGGACATACCGCACAACTTCGTGATTCATCCTATCTACCACCAATTGTTGAAAGCTTCCATTCAGACGCGGCATATTCCAACCCGACTGCTCTTGATGATGCTTCCCAGTCCAGCATCGTACAAGCCGAAGATCATCCTCCATCTTCTCATCTGGTGCGCAGTAACAACATGGAATCAAATGTATTTCCGATGCATGGCGCAAAACGCATGTCAGATACCGAAGACGGACTCGCAGAAAGCCGACTCGACTCGATCATGTCTACTGAAGTTGATAATGGTCCAAGAGCAAGTTTGATTAGCGATTGGACCCATACAGTGCAAGCCGATGCTGTCATACGCCCCACTAAACCTATGAAGGACGATAATTTTCGCTCAGTATCAATACCTGTGGAGGATGCAGAATCCGATCGAGAATCAGCAAATGAGAACAATGTAGACGAAGACTCCCGTGTGCCGGCGTATTTGCGTTCATTCGCTGCTGCCCCCGTAGATTGGAACCCTGAAGACAGGATCAAACCTCCACTGCTGTTACGAGGTGTGCTACGACCATATCAGCAGGCAGGCCTGGAATGGCTGGCTAGTCTGCATGCGAGTCATCTAAATGGGATCTTAGCGGATGAAATGGGTCTCGGGTGTGTTTCGTCGCTCTTGCACATGTTGACCATAACCTCACGTGTCTTACTCTTGTATAGAAAAACAATTCAGACAATATCGCTGCTAGCTCACCTTGCCTGCGACCGCGGCATCTGGGGACCGCACCTCATCATAGTCCCCACCAGTGTTATATTGAACTGGGAAATGGAATTCAAGAAGTTCTTGCCGGGCTTCAACGTTGTGAGTTACCACGGTACGACCAAGCGTCGCAAGGAGCTGCGCCAAGGCTGGAATAATAAATATCATTTTAATGTTTGTATAACATCATACACGCTCGCCAGTCGAGATGCCCATATTTTCAAACGCAAGCCATGGTACTACATGATACTGGACGAAGCGCACATGATCAAGAACTTCAAATCTCAAAGGTGGAATATCCTTCTAATGTTCCGATCCTTTCGTCGCTTGCTACTGACAGGCACGCCTTTGCAAAATAATCTCACGGAGCTTTGGGCTCTCCTCCAGTTCCTGATGTCTGGTACAAACTTTGCCAACGTGCGGGAATTCAGTGAATGGTTCGCTAGTGAGTAAATTTTTATGATGGGTTGTAAACGTAATCCTTATGACACCGATGCAGATCCCTTGGAGAAAGCCATTGAAGCAGGCACTGCAATGGACGACGAGACGCAGCAGCGTGTAACCAAATTACACACCGTACTGCGACCGTATCTGCTCAGACGCCTCAAACGAGACGTTGAGAAAGAACTCCCGAGCAAGTTCGAGCATATTGTATTATGTCCATTGTCCAAACGGCAACGTTTTCTCTATGACGAATTCATGTCACGACGTCAGACACAGGACGACCTGCAGTCTGGCGTGTACCAGAAAGTCGCGAATATCCTGATGCAATTACGCAAGGTCTGCAATCATCCAGATCTATTCGAGGTGCGGTCAATAGTCACATCGTTCACTATGCCTCGCTCTGTGATCAGTGACTTCGAGATCAAAGAGCTGCTCCTTCGTCGCCGCTTCTTAGCCGATGCAGATGAGGACAGGTTGAGTCTTGATGTTCTTGGGCTCAATTTTGTATCGCAGCAAAACACATCCATGATTGCGGCTCTAGAAACTCAGCGCCTAGATGGCACGGCTCACTTGCCGTTGATTACTGAGCAACCTGGAGAACCTCCTCCTAGAGATACTCGCACTATTGCTGGCTGGAATCGGTATAGGGAGTATCAACAGAGAGCAGCGGAAATCGCCCGGTGGACCCACATCGCATACCTCAATCGTCTCCGTTGTTCTCCTACGCCAGTCTACAGTTCCGAGTTGCTTGGAAGAGTTGGAAGTGTGCGTCAACCTATCGTGCCTTGGTCCTCCTTGGGTCGACAAACCCCTTTCCCCGACATCCCACCGTGTTTGAATGCTGGAGTCAAGTCTTACAGAGATCGTTCAGAAGGCTTGGCTGGTTTCGTGGACCGTTTCGCTTTCGTGACTTCGACGGCAGTTGCCCTTGATCTCCCGCGCATAGCCCTGCCTGCTGCCGAACCAGCCCTCTCTCGTATCTCTGCTGACACAGAGTTCGACGCCGGGTTGCACCGCGCCGCTGTGAAGCTGCAGATCGCGTTCCCCGATCCGACGCTACTCCAGTACGACTGCGGCAAGCTACAGAAGCTTGCTGAGCTACTTAAGGAGCGAAAGGCAGGCGGGCACCGGTGTCTCATCTTTACGCAGATGACGAAGATTCTAGATATTCTCGAGACATTCTTGAACTTGCATGGGTACTTGTATCTGAGGCTGGATGGGGCGACGAAGATCGAGGATCGGCAGTATATCACCGAGAGGTTCAACGCGGACGACAGGGTGTTTTGTTTCATCTCTTCGTCGAGATCTGGAGGTGTCGGTATCAAGTGCGTACCCATTGACTCTCACCCTAACGGCCGCCTACTGACTCGCTGATGCGACCGGACAGCCTCACAGGCGCGGACACAGTCATCTTCTACGACAGCGACTTCAATCCTCAAATGGATCGCCAATGCGAGGATCGCGCACACCGCATCGGACAGTCGCGCGACGTGCACATCTTCCGCTTCGTCTCAGCGCACACCGTCGAGGAGGCCCTGCTCCGAAAAGCCAACCAAAAGCGCTCGCTTGACGATTTGGTCATACAAAAGGGCGAGTTCGACTGGCAGCACCTCTTTGTGGAGGGGCAGGATAAGGCGGGTGAGATGGTAAGAGCGATGGGCGAGTTCGAGGATATTGAGGATAGGAGGGCGGCGGATGTGGCGGCGAGGGAGGAGGTGGAGATGACGGGTGCGGACGAGGCGGATTTTGGAGTGTCGACCGGGGAGGGCGAAGATGGAGAGGTGCCGCCGGCGAGTGTGATGCTGGCGACTGATAGTGGGGAGGGCGTGGGAGGTGACAGGGACGGGGAAGAGGAAGGGGAGGAGGAAGGGGAAGGGGGGACGACGGTGGACTATATGCTATATTTCGTGAAGGCTGACTATGAGTTCTTCAAAGATTGGAAGATATGAGAGTTGATAGTTCTTGGAGTCCGAATTCGCCGTATATTGTTCGAGTTATTCTTGTTTGTTTACTAGTGCTTTGGCCTTGACTATGCTACATGATATAATCGCTCGAATGCGGTCGCACAACGGAAGACTAGTATTACAACGGGTAATAAATTGCTGGGCTGTGCGGTGGCTCGGTTTAATGACTCTGGACCACCCAATACGAGGTCGGGTCTCTACGAAATCCATCTGCAACGACGTATACCACAACATCATGTCCCTCTAGTCAACCAGATGTTCTCTGGACCAAAGGTGAGTTTGTGACACCATTAAATAAATCATTGGTGTATATCATTCATATGCACTGTCTGAACTGCTTAGCCATAGAGACGCGGTTGTTGCAGTCAAGATACAATTATTGCTAAGTCAATGCAACATCAAGGACCTCGCAAGAACCTTGTCCCCCTGCACGAAGGTCTCGGTAGGGCAAGGCAGCATCTTTAAAGTTCTTCCAGAATTGATCCACATCCTTGACCTGTGACCATCCTGAGATGGAGGAGTTGTCGTTAGCAAGTACGAGAGGATATCACGAAAGTGGTGCAAACCCTTTTGAGCCAATAGACCCACTGCATCTCGAACCCAGTGGTTGCATCGCCACTCCACCCCTGGAGCGCATCGCGTGGACTGTAGCATCGGTACATCTTTGAAGATATTGATTAAAGTCTCTTGATTAGTGGCATCCTCGACCATCCCGACCTTTGCGATGGCTACAACTGTGATAGACGACATCGGGTCTGTATGCCTTGCTTGGAAAGTCTACCCTGGGTTTTGAGTAGCATGATACAATATGCCGTCATCGTGCTTGGTTTTCGAAAACAACCCATATAGTGGAAAGCATCACCAGGAGGATAGACTCTGTATAATGCAACTATGTAGATTGCCTTAACTTCAATGTCCGACATCTGTCATACGAACGGTAAATACAGAGATGGTACTATACGCGCCAGAGTCCACATACCACTAGCGGGAAATTAGACGAGGACATCCTGCTGTAGCAGGGGTTTCAAGTTCTGTTCCCTCAAGGGCGTTTTCCCACCCTACCGACATCTCCGACGCCACAGCACTCGGTGGCTGCATAACAACTCCCTCAGGCTACCATACAATAATTTCCACTAGTCACCTTACAGCTAAGTATCACCCACAATGGCTTTCCCTTCAGCATCTTCTCTAGTATAGCTGACTCATCCCTCACCTGCGCCCTCCTAGTACCTACGTCATCTTTTTGACAACCTCTTTGAGCATGTGCTCATAGATGGTACTGAGCGGTGGCCATATATCCAGGTGCGCTAGGACGTAGCCATGTGCGCATCTATCCTTCAAGGCACCCTCCAGCCTGCTTATGAAGTCACCCTCGGCTGGCGGCAGACCGTGGCGTTCGACGAAGCATACTCTCTTCAGTTGGAGGAAGGCGAGGCGAGGAAAGAGTACTTTCATCTTTTTACTGCTTACCCCATCAGTGTTGGCCACAGGTACATCGATGATATGGAGGGCTTGGGGCAGAACATCTGCAGCATATCCAGAGACTTGCAGTTTGGTGAGGTTGGCCATGCGATAGAACGTGTCCCTCCATGCATGTATTTTGTAGTCCTGAGACTCATTTACTCGAAGGTAGTCCACATTCGAGAGGGGTAACTGGCTGCACGCCATATCGACCAGCATCTCGATTGGTTTGATCCCTGTGAACGTCAATTGAAGATGCGGCTCGGGATCGCGGTTGTTCAACCCTGGTGATTCATGAGGTAGGATAGTTGACCAACCCGTGAGAACAATGCCAAAACATCTGTCGCCTAGGTCCTTGCCAAGGGGTGATATGTCGAAACTCCTCAGGAACTTGGGAGTAAAGGTCTTGTATAACGCGGTGTTTATCGCCTGAAGATCTGTAATTTCGTCCTCAGGAGATAATGCTGGGCCATCGACGAATAGGTTAATCTCAATATCCTTCGGGAACTCCAGATGATTTAAAAGTGTCGCGCATGCTCCCAGGTGGCAGCCAACACGTAGGCGCTGAAGATATAACAACTTGGCATGGATGTTTGATGTTTCAGATTTCAACCGGAATTTGGCATCGTAGATGAGCAGGGTACATAGCAATGGTGTACTCTGAAGTAGATCCAGAAGATGCCCAATAGTATGTAACGTAGAGGGTGACCAAATCAGAGATGTGAGAGACGGGAGAAGTAACATCCGGAAGGAGACCAGCGAATAGCCTGTGACTTTGAGCTCCTGCAGCTGCGGGAGAGACAAAGTCGAAATGAAGGGAATTGATCCCACATACGTGCCAGACGGTTTTTCACAATCCACGACGTGCAACACACGCAGCTGGGTCGCATTTCGCGGCTGATTACAGTCACGGTTGAATGCCCGTAAGAAGGACTTCGGCGCAGTAAGAACAAGTTTCCGGATGCGATGCAGTTCTGAGACAATTAGCCTCATTATCTCGCGCGATTCCCTGCTGTCATGCATAACGTGCCAAACAATCGCCAAGGGGGCCTCCTTGGAACGAATAAGCATCTGTTTGAAACATTCCAGACTCGTCGTTACGATATCCGCCCACAAGCAAGGGTTTTGAATGGCCACTTGACGCCAGTGGTGGCTGACTTGAGCAATTCGGAACCGATATGCATACCAATGTGCTAAGCGTCGTTTGGGAGGAACCCAGCCGATGGGCTTCTCGATGGAGTTGGTTTCCATGTAAAATTTGAATATTTCGGCCAGTAGCTCTGGCGGAAGACGGGCAATGGGAACACGTGCATTTAAGCAGCGTTCGTATTGAGTAATTTGGACCTGAGATTCGTTCATCTTCGCTTTATGATCAGCAATCCTCTCCTTGATTTCGGAGTTTGTCAGCGCAGCGCCGACAGGCGGATACATGCTAGCACAGAGTAGAAGCACTGAGACGAAAGATATTGTAGAGAGAGAGTAGACTCACTGGTTCATGCACATGGGTGATTGAGCAGAGTTGAATATCGTTGGTCAGTGACTCCGTGATTGTGCGAGTTGTCACAGTTCACGTGATTGTGACTCGTGAGGGCCACGTGAACTCCATGCCTTCCGCGCGCCTTTGCTTTTTGCTCGAGCTCCACGCCCGCTCGGGTCGCTTTTGCAACGCGTCCCTTCCAATAAGATGCGCGAGGTGTATCCCGTATCTTTCCTGTAGCGGGTTCGCTGCCACCACATTGTGGCTCGCACCATATCAGCATCTCGCCGCACCAACCCTGCAGCTGCAGCCTTGTCACAATTTATATTTGAGCTGATTCCGGCTGCACAATGACAACCGACGACATCCGGCGCTTCTCCAGTGAACTGAAGTTACCTTTATATATGTTAACGTTGGAGGAACCTACCAATGTAAGGCAGCACGTGATCTCAGATTGCACCAAGATTAGCTCGTGGTTCCCACACGTTTGATCTAGAGCTACGGTTCATGGGGATCCTGCTCGGCTTGTGGCTCCTCTTCTCTCAAGGGATTCGGCTTCGCGCTTACCAGCTTCTGGTGCGCATAGGACTTCGTCTTTATGGCCGAACCGCATCGTTCAACTGCTTTCGCTTGCCCTTCAATCGTTACGCCAAGCGCAGCATGTAACAGGACCTGTACCATCCCTGATCGATGCCATTCCATATTCCCTGTATCAACCAGATGGCGCGTTCATAGTTATGACACGCTTACCTGGAAAGCCACTGGAGCTAGATCTCTGGGATATGTCACCGGAGCAACGATCACTGCTCGCGTCCGATCTCAAACGACTCTTTGACCAAATTCGCTCCATTCCTCCACCATCAAAAGGACCTAAAATTTGTGCAGTGGATGGTGGTCCTGTGTTGTGTTACCGAGTATGCGTGGATAGAGTTGGGCCTTTCGAGATAGAGGCGGATTTCTATCAGTGGCTCTGCGATAGATTGGTGTTGGAGGAGAAGATCGTCTCAAAGCGCTTGCAAGACCTGTCCACACCAGGTCCCACCCGATTTGTCTGAACCACAACGACCTCGCACCGCAGAACATCCTCGTGGATGAGAACGGCCGTTTGTCGGGCTTAGTAGACTGGGCAACGCTCTCGTGGTTTCCCTGGTACTGGGAGTGGACGAGATCCTACTATACAAAAGAGGCGTATGAGCCTTGGAGGGCCTTGATGGACGACGTTTTTGGACGGTTTGAGGAGGAACTTGAGCTAGAGCAAGAGATTTGGAAATATACCAGCATTTGGTGACAGCGGGTCACTTCCGTCTCGACTACCTGTGTCGCTCCAATCTCGATACGTCTGCTGTATCCTCTGTCTATTGGTTTCCCTTCAGATATCTATCCTATTAGTATACGGTAAGCGTAACACCGCGTCTTCTATGTCCGTTCGAACGCCATCCAAATTGAAGCCTTCGGTCAGTGACAGGGAGACATACCGTTAACTCGGAGATTTGTTTGACATTTCTGCAGGAGAAACACTCTCTTATTAGCGATGTCAACAATGTGAGGTGCAGTGACCCGTTGTCCAGGAGAAATTAGGAGTATATCGTTCGTTCTCTGCCCTATTTACGCAGACGGATAGCGCGACTTATTCATGGCCTGCCGCAAGCGTATTGTTGCCCGGCGCCTACGAGAGACGCTCTCCTTCCGCTGGCGATGCTTCCATACCAGCGTCAGCTAGTCTCGACATTACCACATTCTGATATATTACCTGCTGGAGGACGGCGAGGCAGCAACGAGATGACCCGCTGAAGTGACACTTACGCTGGCTATGCTCGGAGTAGCAGGTCTGGAATCGCAGTATGGGGAATTCTGCGCCGCGTAGAATCCGTCTATATTTGAGAGGGTGTCCTATAATACATTTTGTGTGTTCGCCAGCCGAGTAAGTCGTGTCACGTCATAGTTCTTATAAGATCTGTCAGTGCAGCACTAAGAAGCTAGATGACGCGACGTACTCATTAATCCAACGTAGTCTTTATTATTTGGGTTCCCACCCGGCTCTATCGCCTCGCTCTTCCCAAAAGCGCCAGACCAGACACCAACGCACCTACGATAAACGCGCCCACAACAGGCGCAACCTCGGCTAAACTGATACCCTTGATTTCGTCCGCAGTCGCCTTTGCATGGCCATTCTGTGCATGACCGTTGGCCTTGGGTGCCTTGTCACCTATGACCTCGTTCGGCCCGGGAACAACACCCTTCTCCCAACCTCCATCTACTAGCGCAGCCATCATCTCGTTATCTAGACATGCGAGGTCCTCCATAGACCATTTACCGCAGAGGTCGACCATCCACCGCATGCGTCTCTTGGACAACGGGCCACCTAGCAAAAGTTATAGAATGTAGGATAACAAGGGAAAGTTCGTCCGAAGCTCACCGACGCCAGGCGCCCTCTCTTTGATCTTCTCCCTCAGCTTCCCTACATTCTCAATCGCGTCCGCTGTCTCCGGCGGTATGACACTCTCGATCCTCTTTCTAATCAAGTTTGCCAGCTTGGGACTCTTCCCGTTCGTCGACACCAGAATCTGCAGCGCCCCCGAGCGGACCTGCGAGCCAAAGTAGAAATTGCACAACGCTGGGATGTCGGCGGCGTTAATGGGGATACGAAGGTCGTGACACAGTCCTGCAATACGTTGAGACTCGCGATATGAGTCAATTGCTGTAAACACCATCGCCACATATTTTGGCGAAGGGTTGTTCGAGTGGGAATCTATGGGGTCGAGGAGTAAGTCGGAGTCTTGGAATTCGCGGTTGTGCCATGTTATCCGTTCGGGCAGAAGGTCAAGGAGTTCTCGCGTTAGAGGATGTAGAGGGGCAGGTGCGACGAGGGTGACGTTGGCGTCGGCAACGAGGACAGATTCGAGACGGCCAGATGCGACATCGCCGCCGCCGACGATGAGGACGCGTTTGTTAGTAAGTTGCCATGCGATGAGGAGGGAGCCTCCGTGCAGGCTTGTAGGGTCGGGCGCCATCGTATGCGACGGTGACGAGGTAATAAGTTGGATTTTGAATGGGCCCGTCGTTGTGCGCGACGACCTTGGCGAAGGAACTCGACGATCGCTAGGACCGGATTATTTTTAGCACATTAAACCCTGATGCATCTCGTCGGCCCGACATGGAAGATGTGGCTGTACATCTCCTGTTCATTCACGGCGTACTCAGTGGCGCAATCATTTTCATGCTCTCCAAATGTGCGCAGCGTGTTACACTTCATTTTTTGATCCAATGATTTGATATAGGATGTTTCCAAATACTGTCAAAATTTAGTATTAACATTAGTGTAAGAAAATGAGAATTAATTTGAAAGGATGACTCGATGAAATCTGGATGTAGTAAGTGAACCAGTGCTGGCTATTATCCGCGACCGACGTCCAGTCACTCGCAGTTCAACAGACATTCTATGCATGCTGTGGTATAGATCAACAGTCATCAAGTTGTCATCATCATGAATGGAATGGGCAATAGCCGTCAGTAATGGTCATAAGGCAAGGCGGACAGATAGCTTGAAGGCCCTCTCCAGGAATAGTGCGGTCGCGTCGGGATTACGGTCATGATCTCATTCCAGAGACTCCTGCTCCGGTTCCTGTTCAGCACCTCGTACCATTGCTGACATATGTGCCCTATCTTCATCCAGGAGAGGGAGGAAAGTCCACGGACGGCGGCGGCTGTTGGCAACAGCAAGTACGAGAATGTTGTCGAGGATCTCGAGGGGAAGGACCTTGATAGAGGCAGATGCGTGATTGATGTAGATGACCATGATATCTTGCCTCTACGGGTTGCGCGACTCCTCTCCTTCATCACCTGTTCCCCGCACACTGGACCTCTGGTTCTGCGGCGCAGAACCCGACTTTCGTACTTGTATTGCCCCTCTCCGCCATACCCTCAGCATTCTGAGGTTGATGAACATCTGCGGGTTCTGCGACTCCGCCACTGGTTTCCCTATAGGAAGGCGATGTTGAGATGTCATGGCAGCGACCATGTCGCGCGTCCGACGCAGTTTGGCTCGGAGCCGGATTACTAGCTGCTGGAATGGTGAGGGCCGTCGACTGTGCAACTCTAGTAGGAACTGACACTCTGCGAGCTCGTTCTCCAGGAAATGGGAGCCGTTCACCATCACCCAGTCGAACGTTGGATCCCGCTGCTGTCCTTCCTGGTCCGTCTCCCGCACGCTGTACCTCTGGTTCCATGACGCAGGGCCAGTAATCTGACGAATCATTCAATATCCAGCTCCAGATGACATTCCTCATTAGATGGAACTCACTGCACCAGGACAACCCTGTTGTTCTCAGTCAGTTGACTGAGCCAAGTTGGGTCTTGTTTCTATCCGCTCCTCGAGGAGGCAGAGATGTGGCTGTACATCTCCTGTTCACTTACGGCGAACTCGGTGACTCGGACACACAATCATCCTCATACTCTCGAAACGTGCGCAGCATCTCACATTTCATGTTTTGATCAAATGATTTGGTATAGCACATTTTTATTTAAATATTCCCAAAATGTAATATCAGCACTAGTGCAAGATGACGAGAATCAATTTGAAAGGATATCTCGAGCAATCTGGATGTAGTGAGTGAATCAGCGCTAATTGTCGCAACCGACACTCAGTCACTCGCAATTCCATGGACATTCTATGCATGCTATGGCATAGAATCGAGGGGTCCGAGTTGCCGTCGTGGTCCACGAAGCTTCTGGCTGGCGAAAGATTTGGCTATGAACTGGGATAGCCTGCGATGTGGCAGATGATTCTCTTCGTCGACACTATGGTCACGGACTTCGTGATTGTGGCATCCGTATGGCATCCGTATGGCTCGCTCGAGTGACTAAACTGATCGGTATCATGGGTGGAATGGGCAATAGCCGTGAGTAATCAATGTCTGGACTTGGAGAGTGTTTCCAGCACAACGAGGGCCATGTGATTTTTGAATCGGGGTCAGGAAGATGTGTCAGAACATCCAAGCTGAGTTGTCATAATTCGGGCTTTTTGTTCCCGGCGCCGCTTCGCATTCTGCGTCATCCTGGGCCCGTGTAGAACTAACCACTCCGGACAACTACAGATCCATCGTATTCAGGGCTTCGTACGCGCAACCACTGCGAGATTTGATCCCGAGACGTCGAGTTTCTGGTTGACCGGATTGAATACGAACCTTGCGCGATCGGAATCGGGGCGTGGCGGCTGTTGCTTCATGAGGGATGCCACCACCGCCTGGCATGGGGCTCGAAGGACTGCGTTATACCTTGATTCGTGGTCGGGTCGTGTCAGACCTCTATAGACTGGACTGTAGGGATTGGATAAAGCGATGCGCAAATAATTCCCTCAACTCCGTCCTTTGCCGTGTACGCCCCGTCTCCCGCCTGCGGTATCGTAGACTAGGTCATCCTCCACAATGCTTGTCACCGCCTCAATGGACTAGTGAGGTCCCTGGCTGTCTTTCAGAACAGCGGGTGCATCTCAAAGAATGACCTGCATTGCCGTTGCACGCAACACTGAGTGTCTCCGGGATGCGACGATGAACAAACTTTGCACGCCCTGGTCTTCTAGAGTAGATGAACCCCGGATCCGGCCACACCCTTGGCATTCGAACCTCTATGGGTTGCGCGACTTCATGCCCAGCGTCCCTATGCGAAGACGACGTTAGGATGTGGCTCGCGACAGCATCGGCGGACCTATCACTTACGTTGTGGGTAATTCATCCAATGCAGCTTGGCTCGAAGCCAGATCACTAGCCTCTGGAATGGTGAGGGTCGCCGACTGCGCGATTCCAGTAGGAACTGACACTCTACGAGCTCCTCTTCCAGAGGATGGGAGCCGTTCACCATCACCCATCCTTCCTCCGGGTCCAGTTGCTCTCCTCCATGTTCTGTGCCCCTCACTCTCGACGCAGGGCCCGTGATCTGATGAAGCATTCGATATTCAGCTCCAGGTGACATTCCTGACAGATGGAACTCACCTCCTCCAGGACAGCCCTGTCATTCTCAGTCAGTTGACTGAGCCGAGTTGGGCTGAGCTCTGACTAAGTCCCTAGGTGGGTGCACTGTAATAGTTTCATGGTCCTGCAGTCTGGCTCGCTCAGTGGCATATAGCAGAGGCCCTTCCTTCATTTTAACGAGGTGAGAATGTCAATGGTGAGGTGTTTAGAGTGTTGGGGCCGAATGGTTGGGAGAATCTTGTTATCTTTCGTCGGTCATCCTCGCAGCCTTATATACACCCGGTGGCATAGTGAGCCCAACCATCTGTTGCGTCTTGCATGCCCAGAGAAATGTGGTGAGTGATCTGTGGCTCTGGTATTGTCTTGAGCCACAGACGACGCTGGCCGTGTCTCGGCAGCGTATTAGGTCGACGGCATCTGCTTCTTCAAACACTTTGCACTGTCAAAGTTTAAGACAGGCTTCGATTCACTGGTTGGGAGGTGTCACCGGCCACTACTGGCGCTCTCGGAGATGCTGAGCAGACACAAGATATATATTGTGCCCGTCTCAATATCACTCTGAAAGATCATGAAGTACTGCGAACAGTACCTTGAATAATTCAATGATGAGATGTAATTATGGCACATTCGCGATTACGAGCATTTACTGTCTCTGGCTTTGACCGTGTCTGTAAAATATAGCGAGTAATGGGCGATAGTTGCCATTGATTATCCTTCCAAGCCTGGATCTGCGCTGCATTGCATCAACGACTGGGTAATGTGCTTAAGCTCGGTCCAAAGTATTCACAGCGTGAGACTTTGTTCACCTGCCAAATCTGGAAATATGACTACTTGTTATGGAAATCTTCGGTAACGCCGACATATTGTCCTTTGACAATTCCCCTCGCCCTTCAGCTTCACGATATATATGGGTCGATCTTTGAATGATATTATTCCTTTTTTCCTCTCGCCGCACTCGGAGTTTCTGACTCTCCTTCTCCTACAGGCTACCTGCGTATGTCCACGTCAAATCCTCAAGTCTGTGAATAATGTTGTTCACCCATTGCGAAACAGCATATACATGTCCTGTCGTTTGCCTAACCTTGCAGGTAGTACTAGTGACTAGTAGTCATTACATAATTCGTTGTAGAGTCGGTATATAGATGGTTCCCACGCCTGCTACCTTCTAACCTGCACCATGGTGCGCCCTATCGTGTTATTATTCCTGCTATGCGTCCCTTCATCTTTTGCTGTAAAGACCTCGGATTTCAAGACTTGCGCACAGGCTGGGTTCTGTCGCAGAGGGCGTGCCTTAGCCTCCAGAGCTCAGGATAATGCATCCTGGAAGTCCCCGTACTCGGTTGACTCTTCTAGTATCTCTGTGGCACCCGACCAGGCCTTATTTACCGCTGGAGTAAAATCCTCTTTATACCCTGACATCAAATTCAGCTTGGATGTGCGGATACACGATGATGGCGTTGTGCGGGTCCGGATGGACGAAGTGGACGGTCTGAGGAAGCGGTATGACGAGGCGGCGTCGTGGGCTCTCATAGCCGAACCGAAGTTGAGTCGCGAGATAACTTGGACAGTGGGCAATAAGGACGTTCGCGCGATCTATGGTGCTAAGAAGGAGAACGAGGTCGTGGTGAACCTCGAGCCTCTTCGCATCAGTCTGCTGCGAAACGGGAAGGAGCAGGTGGTCTTGAATGGGCGGGGACTACTGCACATGGAGCACTTCAGGACTAAGGAGATCCCCAGACCGGAGGATACGCCAGAGGAGGGCTTGGACGAAGACGACGTGCAAGTTGTCATGCAAGTCAAGCCTACTGCTTGGTTCGAAGGTGAAACGGAAGATGGGTATTGGGAAGAATCGTTTGGGAGCAACACGGATTCGAAACCCAAAGGTAAGTATGCTTACCCACGTGTCTCTGGCTTGTCTCTGACACCCCTTGTAGGGCCCGAATCGCACTCTCTCGATATCACGTTCCCCAACCACGGCCATGTGTACGGGATCCCGCAGCACGCCACTCGTCTCGACCTGCCTACGACAACAGGAGAGAACGCTACATACTCGGATCCCTATCGTCTATGGAACTCGGACGTGTTCGAGTACCTCGCGTCATCACCCATGTCACTTTACGGTTCAATTCCCGTCATGCATGCGCACTCGGCTGAATCTACCGTCGCCATTTTCAACGCTGTCGCCTCGGAAACGTGGATTGATGTCGACCACCCGACTACGAAATCCTCCAGCACCCACTGGATATCTGAGTCGGGTATCCTGGACGTGTTTCTCATGCCCGGCCCCAACCCTGACGAGATCTTCAAACAGTACACGCGCCTCACTGGCACGCCTGCTCTTCCTGCGCACTGGGCCCTCGGGCACCACCAGTGTCGGTGGAATTACATCAGCTCGGACGATATCCGATCTGTCCAGAAACGCTTCGACGAGCATGATATGCCCGTGGACGTATTCTGGCTTGATATTGAGTATGCGGAGGAGCACAAATACTTTATTTGGGACAAGAAGACTTTTCCTGACCCGGTTGATATGACGCGCGATGTTGAAGCACTCGGTCGTAAGGTAGGAGGTAACGAGTCATTGTGTGGACATTCCTTCATGACTTCCGCAGATGGTCGTCATCATCGACCCACACTTGAAGCGGACGGCGAATTATCCTGTTTACAAAGAAGCGTCGGACCTTGGTGTGCTTGTCAAGTCGAAGAGCGGTGACGCTGAATATGAAGGGTGGTGCTGGAGTGGTAGCAGTGCATGGATCGACTTCTTCAATCCTGGTGCGTGGGAGTGGTGGAAGGGTCTCTTCAAGACTACGAGTCAAGGTGACAAGTGGTCGTGGGTCGAGAGTACTGAAAACACTTACATCTGGAATGACATGAACGAGGTTTGCTTCCATATCCCCTTCAAACATAGGGTCCTTGCTGATGTACATCGCAGCCGTCCGTATTCAACGGTCCTGAAATCAGTATGCCAAGAGATAACATCCATTACGGAGGCTGGGAACATCGGGACATACATAACATCAATGGAATGCTCTTGGTCGGTTCAGCGGATTCATCACGATCTCAGATGTAGTTGCTCATACGCACTCCTCAGCCTAACTTGACATCCCAAGCTCTTGTTGCTCGTTCCGACCCACCCAAGCGTCCATTCGTCTTGACGCGCTCGTTTTACGCTGGTTCTCAACGCTTTGGTGCCATGTGGACGGGCGACAACCTCGGCACTTGGGACCACATGGCCGTTGGTATCTATATGGTCCTTGCTAACGGTATTGCCGGGATGACTTTCGGTGGATGTTAGTAGTTCATCCCCCTTCATTGGCAAGAAATTGACTGACTCTCCGATTTCTCACTCAGCTGATATCGGCGGCTTCTTCGGCAACCCCGAGCCCGAGATGCTTGTAAGGTGGTACCAAGTTGGGGCGTTCAACCCCTTCTTCAGGGCCCACGCCCATCTCGATACAAAGCGGAGGGAGCCGTACCTGCTTGATGAGCCCTACCGAGGGATGCTGCGAGATATCCTTCGCTTGAGGTACACGATGCTGCCTATTTGGTACACTGCTTTCCATGACGCAAGTATCTATGGCATTCCTATTCTGAGGCCAGTACACGAATCTATTCATTTCCTGATGATGTGCTGATGTGGACAATGTTATTATAGGCCTCATTATGTCGTCTTCCCCCGCGACGAGGCTGGTTTCAGTCTCGATGATCAATACTTCATTGGTGGATCGGGGTTATTGGTTAAGCCTATCGTCCACAAGGATGTTACTGAGATCGATGTCTACATCGCCGAAGACCAGGTAACTTAGTCCATGACCTACGGTCCACAAGATTACATGCTGATTTTAAATCTTTGCTAGGTTTACTACAACTACTTCTCGCACGTTGCGTACCGAGGATCCGCCAAAGGCAAGCACGTGACCGTTCCTGCAGCGTTACACGAGATTCCTCTACTTATCCGTGGCGGTTCGATCCTGCCAACGCGCGAGCGACCGAGGAGATCTTCTCCTCTCATGAAGCGTGACCCCTTCACGCTGCGCGTCGCGCTTGATAAGACAGGCTACGCGAAGGGCCAACTGTACCTCGACGATGGTGAGACTTTCTCCCACCTCGAGGGGAACATTGTCTGGCGTGAATTCGTCGCGGAGAAGACGGTGAAGAAAGCCAAGACGATCAAAATCACAAGCAGCGATTTGGTCTCCAAGAATCTTGACACTGCTGTGGATGGCGTTTCGCTGACGAAGTATGACCCTCTCAATGCCTTCGCCAGGAGCGTGGAGAGTGTAAGAGTGGAGAAGATTGTAGTCCTCGGCTTGAGTAGCAAGCCTGTGAGTGTGAAGGTCGAAGGTGGGGAGGAGCTTGTGTATGAGTTCACCCCTGGCGTGGCTGCGGAGGGGAAGAAGGAAGGTCAGGCTAGTGTGCTGGTCATAAAAGATCCAGGCGTGTCCATCACTAAGGATTGGGCCATTGTAATTCAAGCATAGAAGGACGCGGATATTTCAATCAATTCTTTCTTGTGTTAAAGTTGTTGGCCTCTCGTCCGATACGTTGAGAGCGCACATCCCGGCCCGCGTCATCCTCACTCTGGGGCGCAGGGCTTTCTCGTTCCTTTGGTCCACTGCAGTATGTCCCCCGCCTCCACTTCCGCCGATTCTTTGTCTGTCGCTGTGTCTGCTGGGCGCTTGGCTTAGTGATGCATCTGACACAATATAGTTCCATCTGGGCAACACGAGGCAGAGTGAACACCTCGGCTAACTCGATATCATCAAAGTTGCCTTTTTGACTAGCTCGAACTTTCCAAGAGAATAAATGGCTCCATTGGTGTCGGCGAATTACCCGGCTCTGCTCCTCTCCTGCCTCGTGTAGGACATCGTGATGCCTTTCCCTTTTACATAGCTGTACCGAAATAGCAGTGCAAGTCGATCATAAGCATGCCACAGGTATTGGGCAAGACCTCTTTCGTCGTCATCCTTTGCTGGATAATTACTTTGATGAACTGACGAGTTTACCCCCTCCTCCATCGAACAATTCCTCTCGCGTCAGACAAAGCCACAGATTTTTAAGCTTGGAAGCCACAACATTATCTGATCGCCCTAACCCCTTTGGCGCCTGCGCGAGCGCTTCCGATGCTCCTGCCACAACCCTAAAAATCATTGTCCTACGTATTGCGTCCAGTGCGCTGGGTTGTTCCTATGCTAGCTGTGGCTCAGAATACAAGGGACAAAGGGCTGTCGTTGGATATTCAGGACGGCGGCTAATCCAATATCTAATCTGTCAGGGTATCCTTTCATTCATGAACAGCAGTGGCCACGCACGGTCAGGATTGGCCACAGTGGCTTCTGGTCACAATATATAAGAGGGAGGGATACGGCCATATGAAGTCAGCTCAACACCCGCTTTTCTTCCCTAAGAACAAGTATCGTATCCCTCATAAAACACCGACATGGTTATCAGTGTCTACAGCCCCGTCCGCCCATCTCGACTCAGTCAACTGACTGAGAGCGACAGGGCCCTCTTGAACGCAGTGAGTTCCATCTGTGAGGCATGTCGCCTGGAGCTGAATATTGAATACTTCATCAGATTACGGGCCCTACGCCGAGAGTGCGGGGAACAGATCACGGAGAAGAACGGCGGGACCCGGAGGAAGGGTGGGTGATGATTAACGGCTCCCCTCTACTTGAAGAGGAGCTCGCCGAATGCCAATTCATACTGGAGTCGCGCAGTCGACGACCCTCGCCGCTCCAGCGGCTGCTGATCTGGCTCCGAGCCAAACTGCGTCGGACAAACCACCCGCGAGGTAATTGATACGTTCATCGTCGCTGTCGTGATTCACGTCTTAACATCGCCTTCGTATAGGGGCGCCGGTAGCGGAGTCGCGGAACCCCTGGAAATTCGTCAACCTCAGAATGCCGAGGGTGTGGCGGAGAGGGCCTGGGCAGTACGAGTACGAAAGTTAAGTTGGAACTTGGAGAGACCTAAAGGGGAGGGGGGGTTGGCACGCTGGATATCTGTCGTATATTCACTTATTGATATACCCTCGCTCGCGGACTTGGTTTTCTGGCCATTTTATCTTATTCGTCCCTGTTAATATGTTAAATTTCATCGTGCACTACTTGAGATCGACATAGGCAGTCATTTAAATAATCGCTATGATCACACCTTTCTGTGATTGGCACCAAGGGGCAGGCAAGGAAGTTGCCGGCGACATCAACTACATGGGTGGTGGTGCCTCAGCCAGTTTACGGGGGCCTGATTTTCACTTTTTGGCTGCTCTTCGCGTCACTTTCACCTAGCGCGTTCCACACATCCTCTCTTGACGTAAAAATTTGAATATAATGTATTCTTTATCCAAAGAACACATTGGTGTACATATTTTATATCAAAGTCCCTGCTTGCGCTTGCCAGAGACAACTAGGCCAGCAACGTTGAGTGACCACTTGCCTAATTTGGATGTCTTAGAAGCGACCGTGTGAGGATTCGGCTTGTGCCGGACTCACGCCGATGGCGGGTGGCTGAGGTACAAAAAAGTAGAGCATAGAAAATCTGTGTCTTGTGATAATGGAGGTAAAACATGTTGGAGGAAATGACATGTGTTAAATGTCCATCCAGTCCAATATGAGCACAAATCACAGAAGCTGCTAGCATCAGTATGACAGTATGAATCACAAATCTGCTGTGTCCGTGTCCAAGATGGTGCAATTGTGCGCTAACATCCCGATTCTCTGCCACCTTTGTGGCCCTGATCCACTAACTCAGAAATATGATGCAATTTGGAAGTATAACATGGCAGTACACATCACAATTGATCACATAGATGAGCACAGGTTGCTCCAGGTACCGGACATGTAATCATGAACATGCACGGAATTGTCTATGGGATCCCTGAAGATAACACTGAGAATAACTGGGAGCTTTAGAATATTCTTTTTTTTTACAGTTGAAGAGCTACAAGAGAATATTGCAACGGAGTTGACTTGTATGAAATGAGGCAGAGCTGAGACTTCCGTAGGTAATGAGTCCCGAGGAATAAATGTGCTACTTAGCTGCATATTGCTCAGGTACAATAGAGCCTATAATATATTTATCTACTTTGAGCATATAGCTTGAAGAACCAATGTCCTGGCAGCGTCCAGAGACTCGAATGTTTTCAGTGTGCCAGCTCGTATCAGCCACAATTTTCCTAATCGGGGTGGTGGTGTGTCTCGCATAATCATCTCGGGGTCCCACTTCACTTTAGGGAGTTGATGTCGTGTATTTCCTGATCGCCGGCCCCTTGATTGGCACCTACATCGTGTTTAAATTACGTCTTGCACGACTAGGCGTAAATCGCAAAACAGGTTTAAAAAACTGGGATTCTATCACCCAAGCGTTAGAGCGGCTCTCCTGCAACTCCGCAATCCATATTTGCAAAAGATTTAACTACGCTTCCATCTACCTTGCTCGAGAGATGGGTATGAGCGTAAGACGCCGAAGAGGGAGACGCGACGAACCACGTGATCGACCCAAAGACACGATCGGCGTGCTAAATCATATCACATGTCTCTGTTCTCCGTTCGACTTTCCCCGGATTTCGCTGCATCGGCCCAGCTGCTTTATCTTCTGTGCAGACACTGACAGCGAACAAAATGTCTGTCGTTCATGGGATACGTACGCTTGGTGTCCTAGGTTCAGGGCAAATGGGTACGTCGCGTCCGAAATCGTTATGTATAACTCAAATCCTCAGACATAGGCAGGTCTCGGCATTGCGTATGTCGCAGCTCTGCGAGCCAAAGTACCTGTGCTGCTATATGACCGGTCCGCAGAACAAATTGACAAAGGCCTCAAGCTGATGGACAAGCTTCTGGCTAAGGATGTCAGTAAAGGGAAGATTCAGGACATCGAAGCCAAGGAAGCAAGAGAGAGGCTTAGTGTAGTGAGTCAGGAGCAGGGTTTGAAAGGTCTGAGAGACGCGGACATGATTGTTGAGGTGAATTGCTATTTTTTGGGATTAAGATTCAGGAGCTGACGGGCATGGTAATACATAGGCTGTCTCAGAGAATTTGTCTCTAAAGCAAAAGATCTTTTCGTCTCTTTCTTCCGAGTGCCGCCCCGATGCTATTCTCGCTTCAAATACATCGTCAATTAGCATTACAAAGATCGCTGCTTCGACAATTCCTGAAGGCCAGTCAGCGGCCTCTGAGTTAGGAAAACAAAGCGCTGCTCGGGTCGTTGGTGGGTTGCCTGACTTCTCGCCTAGTAACTAAAAGCTCAAAGACGAAGATGCTTAACGTAGGATTGCATTTCTTTAACCCTGTGCCTGTCATGGTATGCACTGTCTACGATGGCAGTGTGAACTATTAAGCAACAGATCCTCAGAAATTAGTAGAGCTTATTTCTGCGCTCCAAACGTCCACAGACACGCTTGAGCGTTCCAGAGCATTTGCGATAGCCTGTGGAAAAGGTCTGTCTTCGGTTGTCTTAACAGACTGCAGTGGAATGACTTCCGCGTTATAGAGGTCACTGTGTCCAAGGACGTTCCTGGATTTGTTTCAAATGCGCTTTTAATGCCATTCATCAACGAGGTACGTGTCAGTCTTTAACGTCGCTGTCATATCCACACGTGCCGGATGTCTAGGCAATTATGTGGCTTGAAAAGGTGAGTAGTCCTCATAAGCCGAGTCGTTCGTCTTGACTTGTTTGTCGCTCCGTTAGGGAGTGGCAACGAAAGAAGACATTGACAAGACCTTGAAGTTGGGCATGAACCATCCCATGGGTCCTCTGCAACTAGGTGGGCTTATTGATTTTACGTATCGAAATGATGCTGATTTCACCTTCGCACCTTCTATGTAGCTGACTTGTGAGTCCTATGATCCTACTTTCCTCCTGAACGTTCCAAACTGACACATTCACCAGCATCGGCCTAGACACCTGTCTTGCTATACAGCAGACATTGTACCAAGGCACAGGTGACTCCAAGTACCGACCGTCTGTACTTCTGGAGAGGATGGTCGATGCGCAGTGGTATGGCAGGAAGAACGGCAAGGGCTTCTATGAGTACCCTGATGCGTAGGTCCTTCGCAGGACATGGACAGTGGCGTGATATTGGCGGATGACCCCTACCGCGGTGCTTTAAGCATAGCAATACTAAGCTGGCATAGATGCTATTGGAGGGGATACGTTGATTACTTTTTGTGGATCCATCGCAACTGCGAATCTACTAGCATAAATATCTCGAAATTGAAATTTGACCTTTACCTTTATCGGATAAATGTGAGAACCTTCGGTATTCCGTACCGCGATCATCGACTCCGCCACTATATTTCGGACAGCACTGTTAATGAACCTGCTGGTATCACGATTCCCAAATGAACCCGCATGATAATGGCGGTAACATAACTCCAGTCTCTCCTACTGCGGTGAGCAGTCCGCAGACGCAGTTCTTCTCCAGAGCGCCCTCCACACGGTCTGTGCCAGGTATGGTCACTGGTACTCGTGCAGAGGGCGAAACATCAACGTTATTGCCGGGACAGCAGAGAGGAGAGACTTTGTACGGAGGAGTGCAGAGTGACACGAGTTCAGGTGCGTGTGTTTTCTTGCCGGACGGTTTACCACCCGTTCTGTCTTACGGGTCAGCTAAATAGCATTGTTGGTATTGATTTGAAGACGTACATGCGACGCCTCAGAAACGGGAGAAGGCGTCTTATTGGGCGAAAGTCCGTTATTATATCCCGTCCATGGCCTGGATTCCTAATTACTCCTTCTCACTGTGAGTCTGGCACTCCTAACGCGATCGACATGGTGAATCCAATCTGAATGTAGACTTGGAGGCGATGTCCTGGCCGGGGTGACGGTTGCTTGCATGTTGATACCCCAATCCGTCAGTTACGCGACATCACTCGCGAAGCTGAGTCCAGTAGCGGGGCTGGTAAGCGGCAGCATCCTGTTACTGTATATCATTTTAAACCCCACTCCCTTAGTTCTCAGCGTCGATCCCAGGAATTATATATGCTCTTCTTGGTACCTCACGGCAGCTCAATGTCGCCCCCGAAGCTGCTTTAAGTCTGCTAGTGGGTCAGGCCGTTTCCGATATCATACACGGCGACCCGCATTCGCATCCTGAAAATTCCGATGCAATTGGGATAGCCGTCAGTACGATCATCACCTTCCAAGTCGGCCTGATATCCTTCCTCCTGGGGTTCTTCCGCCTTGGTTTCATCGACGTTGTACTGAGTCGGGCGCTGCTGCGTGGCTTCATCACGGCGGTGGCAGTGGTTATCATGATGCAAGTGAGAATCTCGGCCGGGTGGACTTGGGCTGACAACTTTGGTTCAGTGAGCAGCTGATACCTATGTTCGGGCTTGTCCATGCGGAGCACGTTGCCAACCCAAAGACTACTTTGGAGAAATTCTTTTTCCTTGTGGAACACATCCCCAAGTGCCACGAGCTCACTACACTCATCAGTTTCGGTGCTTTGGGCGTGCTCATTCTGTTGCGAACGATCAAGGCTGGGTTCAAGAAGTATTGGTTTATATATCGATTGCCGGAGGTTCTGGTTGTCGTGGTTTTGTCAACAGGTGAGTAGGCTGGCTTTTGGCCTCTAGTCACAATACTAAGCGATAAAATGCGCAGTTATGTCACAAGAGCTTGATTGGGATGATGATGGCGTCGCTGTACTAGGTTCCGTTAACACCAAAATCGGAAACCACTTTTTCCGGTTGCCGTTCCGACACAAGAATCTATCATATTTGAGGTCGACGACCTCTACGGCAATGTAAGTTCATTCGGTAGTGGCACTTTGCACCGTCGCTGAACGGCATATGTAGACTATGTTCCGTGATTGGATATCTGGACAGCATCGTTTCAGCAAAGCAAAATGCGGGGCGATTTGGCTATTCGATAAGTCCCAATCGGGAGCTCGTAGCCCTTGGAGCTGGGAACCTGATGGGGTCATTTGTTCCTGGGACTTTGCCTGCATTCGGTTCTATCACCAGGTATGATGGTCTGCATCTATGTACTCTTACATAGACCTGATCGCACAACTGTAGATCTCGTATCAATGGAGAGGTTGGAGGTCGGACACAAATGGCCTCGTTAATATGCTCGGCTATCGTCCTGCTGGCAACTTTCTTCTTGTTGCCGTTGCTATACCACCTTCCCACTTGCGTTCTAGCGTCAATGTGTGTCTGAACTTTGTCCGCTGATTGTTGTGCTTGCTTACCCTCCGTTCAGTATTGCTATGGTCGTATTCAGCCTGTTGGCTGAAACGCCACATGATGTTCGTTATTACTGGAAGTAAGGTGCTAATGTTGCTAACCAAGTCACAACGCTAACCTAAGCTCAGAATGAGATCCTGGATCGACCTCGGACTCATGTTCCTGACCTTTACCCTCACCATAATATGGAATATCGAGATTGGTATCACTGTCAGCTTGATTATCTCGCTATTATTGGTCGTTCATCGGTCCTCAAAGCCGAAGATGACTATTCTGGTCAGTACTAAGTCCGTTCCTAGATTGTGTTATGATTGATCCGACTATCTTCTATTCGTCAAATTGCGATTCCTATAGGGAAGAATTCCCGGTACGGAGACGTGGAAGCCCATTAACGAAAACCCAGACGCGAGAGAAGACGTCCCGGGCGTTCTCATCCTCAGAATTCGAGAGAACTTGGATTTTGGTGAGTTCAGCTGTAGCACTGCGCTTGGCTCGACAGCTGACGGTCGTGTGAAGCCAACACTGCGCAGCTAAAGGGTAAGCACGCCGTTGTAGCGGCTAGCATTGCTCATTTGACGCTCATTGTTATGGGGATCGTCGACAGAGCGATTACGCAGAATCGAGTTGTATGGCGCGGAACCAAGTCATCCGTCGGAAGAGCCTCGACGTCAGGAGGCGACTGTGCTCATCTTCCACATGGCGGATGTTGACTCCTGTGACGCATCGTACGTCTCGGATCTTCATATCTGATATAGGCCCCTAACTGATAAACGTCGGACTGTAGTGCCGCTCAAATATTCTACGAGCTATTAGAGACTTACAAGGTATGGAAGATCACATCTTTTTCTTCAGGGAAGGCTACTGAGCGTATTGTTAGAACCGTGACGTCGAATTGTTCATCGCACATCTGAAAAAGGGCCCGCGCGAGGTGTTCGAGCGTGCAGGGATAGTGAAACTGCTCGGGGAAGATGCTTTCCAAGAGAATGTGGGAGCTGCCATGGCTCGGATAGGCAGGAGATACTACCTGGCCTAGAGTGTCGTTCATGATTATGTGTCGTACGACCACTTCGATATCCTATAATAGCGCTTATGTATAGAACTATGGACATCATGGACAGCTTGGGTTAATTGGGTTCCTCAGGGTTTTGCGAATAGGCAGTGCTTGTATCTGTACAGAGAACGTTTTAGGGTGTAGCAAAGATCCACACGAGCTGTATACGTATCAGGGTTTCTCTGTCACGGGGCGGGGCGGTGCGCCACCTTGAACACAAACAATATCAAATAAGGCCGCGTTATCATGCGCGGCAGCGCGGGCAAGTCAACCACTCCTTCCTCCGCAACCATCATCATGACCCCTTCAATACTGAGTCTGTCTTTACTGGCAGTGTCGTTGGCATCGTCTGGACTTGCTACGCCGTTGTCTACCATTCCTCATTATGCTTCGCGCCAGCGTCTTGTGCCGGCACCGTTCGTGGAGGCGGTTCACCCTTACGGAACTGTGAACAACTCTTATATCGTTATGTTTAAGAACGACTACCCTACGGCGCTCATGCAGAACCACTTGAACTTCTTGCAGAGTGCTCACGAGGCGGATCCTCTGGAAGGCGAGGAGAGCGGTCTCCGTCACGTCTACGACGGACACGTCAAGGGCTATTCAGGGCTCTTCACGGAGTCAACTGTCGATGCCATCAGGTCCATGCCGGAGGTGGACTATGTTGAGCGGGATCAGATAGTTAGGACGATGGAAGTCTCATCGGTACCGGTGCAGACGCAGAAGGGTGCTCCTTGGGTAAGCCGCAGTTATTAGCGTGAGAAACAGTGTTAACTTGTCTCCGTAGGGGTTGGCCCGTGTCAGTCACCGCAAGAAGCTGACCTTCGGGACCTTCCAGAAATACGAGTACGACCCTCAGGGTGGTGAAGGTGTTGATGTGTATATCATTGACACTGGTATCAACGTCGACCATGTTGAGTTCGAGGGCCGTGCCAAGTGGGGCAAGACTGTTCCCCAGAACGACGAGGACGCGGACAACAACGGTCACGGTACCCACTGCGCTGGCACGATCGCGTCCCGCAAGTACGGTGTTGCCAAGGCTGCCCACGTTATTGCCGTGAAGGTGCTTGGCTCGAACGGTAGTGGTACCATGTCCGATGTCGTCTCTGGTGTCGTCTGGGCGGCGACGCAGGCCAAGGCCAAGGCTGACGAGGCTCTCGCTGAGTTCAAGGCTACCGGCAAGACGAGCCACAAGGGATCCGTCGCGAATATGAGTCTCGGTGGTGGCAAGTCTCGTGCCCTCGATGACGCCGTCAACCGGGCTGTCGACATGGGAATGCACTTCGCCGTCGCTGCTGGTGTGTAAAATAAGCTTCTGGATGCCTCATGTCATGTTGAGTATTTTACCAGGTAACGATAACCGGGATGCATGCCAGTACTCCCCCGCTGCTGCCGAGAAGGCTGTGACCGTTGGTGCTTCCACTCTCGGTGACGAGCGTGCGTATTTCTCCAACCATGGCGAGTGTGTGGATGTCTTTGCTCCTGGTACGTCCCAAATCCATAAATCATTCCTGTTACTGACACAAATGTCCGCAGGTCTCAACATCCTTTCCACGTATATTGGCAGCAACACCTCTACCACGACCATGTCTGGTACCTCGATGGCCTCGCCCCACACCGCGGGCATGCTTGCGTACCTCCTCTCGCTTTACCCGTCCGATACGTTCAACCCTGGCCTTTCGAGCGAGGACATGCTCCCTGCCATGCTGCAGCCCCAGCGCGCCTCGTCTGTCTACGGGCTCATTCACTCCATCCTGCCCAGCTGGGTCGCGCCTTTCGTGCCTACGCCCGAGCTCGTAAGCTCACTCCAGGCTCCTACCGGCCCCTCTACCCTGTCCCCTACGCAGCTCAAGAAGGCACTGATCGCCCTCGGGAGCAAAGATGTCCTTTCTGAGCTCCCACCGAAGACGGTCAACATCCTTATCTTCAACAACGCCACCATTGCCTAGAGGGTCTGCTAGTCCACTCTTTACGACTTTTGTTAACGCCTAATTACTAGCTCATCGCTTTCGTGCATGTCTTTGTACTTGTAGAATAATCGTACCGACCCACGCAATATATATTGTGATGCCGATTGCACTTAGCACTGGATGACTTCTCGTAATGTTAAGTCTCTAAATCTCCTTTTCTAAGCTGGTTGTTAGATACGATTTGGCCGATTTTGATAGGAGAAATGGAGATGATGTCTGCCGCGATAGCAATTGTGGCGTTACCCGGAAATTCACTCTTTCGCTGAAACCATGCGTTCTACTCTTCGGCTCTTGCATCCTGCACGACCGAGGAGGTCAACAGCACCATCTTATGCAATTGGACTATCTGTCTGGGATATTCTGCAACGAGGGACTGTCCTCGCGTGCGTCGGAGCGTGCGGATGGGGAATTTGGATGGCTGGACGCGTTCATATGGATACGTTAAGAAGAGGGAGAGGTACGCGTCAAATCTGATATCCGACTAGCCAGTTGGACTAATGTATGTTCAACGCCAGAGGTAAGTCTATTTATCTTAAGGGGGATCTTCGATGCAGACGTTCTCTATAAGCTGTACAGCGAAATGGAGGCGGAAAGGGCTACGCTGGGTGAACAGGCTTCGCAGGTATGCTGGATTTCGATGTTGCTGGCTGGAATGAATCCATATATTGTACTCCCAGCCAACGCAAGAGGAGCAGAAAGAGATTGACTTGGCCACTGCTGCTGCACAAGTCGCTTTGCCAATACATGAGCATGAGCGCAAGTCATCGTAGCTGCCACGCTCCTGGTCAACGTCCGACAAGAGATTGTTTGCACTGTTTCAGGTGAGGAAAACATGATTCTTTCGAGACCAGTGTTGACCGCAGGCAGTTTCGAACATAGCAATAGCATTGTATCCGTATTCGTATCCGCTCTAATACACATGATCCATCTAATTCTACATGCGACAAAGTACAGAAGTCCCAGCAAGATTGACACAGATATACGTACATATGAAGAGGTCGTCAAGCAATGTTTGCCGCAGCACTTTCCTCCTGACGCGCCTTCTTTTTCTTCCGGAAATCCTCCACCATCTCTCTAATAGCGTTCTCCTTCGTCCATTGGTGGTCGACCTTATAATTGTCCGACCACACCAGCGCCTGCTCAATATGTTCCTCCCACTTGCTGTCGCCAACATCAGCCTTCGCCTCGGCGATGTCTGCCTCCGAAAACTTGAGCATAACGCGTCCCCCCTCCGCCTTCCACTTCTCCATCATCTCCTCTGACGCCTTGCTGATGGCTTCCAGCTCATCCCCGCCCTCCTCCTTGGCTTTCTTCTGCGCGGCCCATAGGACGTGATTCCACGTGTCGCGGTACTGCAGCTGCGCCATGTTCAGCTCCTCATCAGTGTATTTGCCGTAGTTGTACTTGGTCAGGGGCGCTTCGCCTGTCCAAAGCCATTAGTAAGTAAAACAAATTTATACTCTAGACTTACCGTAGGTATCAGCCACTGCAAGTTTCTTCCTGCTCTTCATGATCGCATTCCGAGTACGAGTCTTCGCAGTCAGCACTAGGTAATACATTTGGCCGGCAACCTCTTCAGAAATCGACTTCACAACTGTGGTCTGGCTCTGTGGCAACGGCTTGCCCTCCTTGCGCGCTGCCTGCAAGCACCGCTCGATAAACTCCGTGGTGTACATTCTGGCGTAGTTTGTGGCAGTCATGTCTCTAGGGCACAGCTTATCGATGTCGACGTAAATGTCCACCAACTCATTGGGATCAAGTGGTTTCAGCTTCTTCCCCTCTTTTGCGGCCTTCTGCGATTTCACATTCCACTCAGTCTGCCTGCGCTTCTTGACACGCTTGGAGAATTCCTCGGTGAGCCACGACACGGTCTGCTCGTGGTCCCATGTGCGCGGATCCTTCGGGTCATAAGGCGCGGGACCTCTAGGCTTCGGTGGAACAGTCTTGAACGGCGATGCGTACGAAAGAGTGTTGACGCTATGAACGGTGTCCTGGATATGCGGGGATACGTGGGCAATGATGATCGTCTTGGAATGTTGGCGGGATTCGATGTCAAAGATAGGCTTCAGGATGGGCAAACTGTCAGTCCATGCCAGCTGCGTGTTAGAGGCCATGGATTGCCCACCTTTAGAACCATGGTCAGCTTGTTCATCCTCCAAGGGATGTGTACAAAGCCTTCCTCTGCGGCCATTTTCGCCTTCGCTCGGACACACTCCTTGAGATTCATTAGACTCTTGTTGTTGTCCCTGGACTCGTCCATGCGCTGCTTGTCGTGGGCCTTCGAGTCTTCGTACCTTTCGCTTCCAGCCAAACTGCGTGAGCAATATCAGCAGAGGGTACTGATATTCGACAAACAATGAATACGAACTCTACCAAGATGAGCTGCCCCTCTTCGGCATAGGGAAGGAGCTTGTTCTTCACTCGGATGGTCAAAACTGCGTGGCTACGGCTACTTGTGGCATTTCTGAGCGTGGCGCTTGTCCTGCGGTGGGCTAAGGAATTATTGATCAAGTCCTCTAGTTCCACAGACGACTTGACAGTGGTCGATATGAGGCGTGGCCGAACGTCGCCAGCCTGCAGCCCACGTGAGTCCAGGGTCAACAATCGGCCTCGTTTACTCCGCACCTTGTTCTCCTGAATGGCTACCTCCTTCCGGACAGGCTCTCCCTTTGCATCGACATCCTCTGGGGGCTCCACGAGATCCGACGCATGCTTGCCTAACAGTTCAAGGAAAGTAACACCAAACTCGAAGATATCGTGATCTTCGACCCCTTCAGCCTCCGCGAACCGTTTCCCCATGATTTCGGCAACCGTGAAGAGGTCGCGGGCGATGCGGTGTTCCAGTCCTTCCATAGTGAAGGTCTTTCCCGAACCTGTCTGGCCGTAGGCGAGAATGCAGGATATACCGCCGGAAAGCACCAGGGTAAGAAGCTAGCGGAAGGCTATAATCAGGTTTGCGTTGAAGTCAAAGTCGCAATGCTCACATCATTGGCGACCACTGTTCGTTTATACACCTCCTCATTGTCGATCTGAGGTCCGAAAGCTAAGTCTGAGTCGAATGACTTGTGTTGCAGCGTGGGTCCGTTCCACTGGATCGTCCGATGAGACACGTTGTTTAAACCTCACCAGAGCATCATCATACCTTGACACTCGGCACATGCGCTACAAACACGCCGGGCTCCGCGCTCGCCAAAGTGATTCCTTCGCAGAACTCGACCTTCTCCTCTATTGCAGCAGCTTCGTCCGCATCCTCCTTCGCGACGGCTTTGAACTTCTCCGCAGCCTCGTTCTCCAGCGGAGGCCTTGTCCTGAAGGCGACGAGAACATCCTTACCAGTCTCGTACAGGCCACTCTGCTTGTCTTGTAGACGCTTGTCGAAGGCCGCACTGATCTCCTCCGGGGTGCTGGTGAAACCCCTGACTGCCGGCTGTTTGGCAGACCACTCCGAAAGCAGAGATCGGAATAGGGGGAGGTTGGACGTTATGGAGCTCGCAGATGCTGCTGCCATGTCGAGTTATGATATATGAGGGCTGGGCGTAACGGGGACGAAGGAATAGAGGTGTTCATCTTTTCACGCGCTGCTTTATGTTCCCGACCAAGGCGTGGTACCACGCCTCGGTATCTTTACGATAGCTTGACCGCCACACGCGAGGCGCAGTTGTCGCGTTCTGTCACGTGGTTATCGAGCATCTCGATTGGACGGAGCCATTGCCGGGCTCATTTCCCCGCGCCTTGTGCTGCTTCGGTTCCTCCCCCTAGACAGGAACTGACTCGACCTCTTTCTCATGACCTGATATCCAGGCATCGCCTCGTCCATGTGCCTTTACCGTAACCTCCTTTGATGCGGAGATCTTAACTTACACACTACCATAACCTCGAAGAACATACGCGGGACTCCATCCATCTGTATACTAATACGGACGGACAATGTGGTGGGACTCGGATGGGTTAGCTTGCTCTGCTGTTGCATACTGTGTTCGCTCTTGTGCGCCATGAACGAATCCAGAACAACGGGAGCACCACAACCGATTTCAAGAAAGTAGTACACGCGTACAGTAACCCTAATCCGTCAAGCGGAAACGGCACTGGCACTTCTATACATATACAAGGCAATTCCCAGCTGCTCAATTCTACGAAACGCTGATGAGTGAACACCAGCGTAAGTGCCGATCAGCTGTACTCACCTTTGCTTGACCATCATGGTCACACCCTGGCTCAAGAAGCCCTTCACTATCGTGACCTCCAGACCTTGGTATAGGCCCCTGAGTCCGCCTCTTTGATACGCCTCGGTCCAAATATACGACGCGGACGATATTGAGGAGGTCCGTGACGTCGAGCGTGATGCTTGGAGTCGCGTCTTCGCGAGGATGAGAGGGTAAAGAATCGCCACAGCTGTTTTGTGATCCAGTTATCAGTGACGGTGCAACATGAACGAGACATTCAGATGCCCTTTAGTAGGCTGCTCGAAAGAGCAACAAGGTGGACTAGTGCAAATAAAGTGAGTATATACACACCAATGGAGTTAGACAAAGCCGCGCCAACAAATGCTTGTGCGGGCTTGGGTGTTTGCCGGTCGGTTCCCCGCAGGAACAGTCTTCGATAGATTTGGTAGAGGAAGAAGGTGAGGGACGGGTTGAGGCTGAGAAGTACGACTGCCTCGAAACCTAAATGAACCCGGAGCAACTAAGTCACTGAGCGTATCGGGATTTGGATGCCAGGCTCACCTCTCCAGAATCCGACCAGCCCGCGCTCGTTGTATATACTCTTCACGACTTGTGCGAGCCTGCTGCTAGTTGATGCTCTAGGCTCGACTGGCGACTCGGACTTAGATTCTGCATCGTCGCGCTCCTCGTTTTCAGTCTGCAATCGCGCCGTTATCACACTCAAAGGCGTGGAAATAGCTCTACTCATAACGCCGGCCAGGAATCCGACCGCAAGCTCTTCTGGTACCGACAGAAGTAAAGTCTTCGTCGGTATATTCCTCGCAGAGCTTGGTGAAGATGACGGAATGAGACCCGGAGCCTTGCGACGTGAGAGAAGATTGCGCATGAACGAGTAGGCGTAAAAGTAAAAGAAACTGGGCAGCAACATTAGAATAACTGTTGAATAACCGCACAAGAACTTGTCCCTACTTGGATAAGATCGTCGCACCAATGTCCGTGCCTATCCCATCGTACAGACCGTCGAGGCCGTACTTGTGCAAGACATGTCGGAACACTCGGACTGCACCTGTTGCACCTTCAAAATACTTCTCTCAGAGTGAATCCAAGTGAATACGGATATATGTACCTTTTGCAGAATGCGATGTCTGGACACGAGTAGTCACTAGATCCAGCGGGTAAGTGATTGCGTTCGCTGTAGCACTACCTGCCGCTCCAGAAAATGCTTGGACGATGGGCGGAAGAGTACTGGTCATCGAGTCGGTTGGATGTACGAAAGTGAGGAGATGCGGGGCTTCGAGCTACTTGAGCAAGTTGCCCCGCTTCTCTGGAGTGCGGGGAAGTTAATCATGGGGCGACGTCATACTGTGCCACCTTAGGACTTTTAAGTTAATCACATGTATTCAGTACTTACCTCTCCTATAGTGTCAGAATACGCTCTATTGCTCTGCATAATGAAGGAGACGCAATCACATGAGAGCAGTAATCTTGTAATCTTGAGCACGTCACGAGGGCGTGAGTAGAACATACCCGTTCTATTGGACGGCATATCCCGAAGCAGGAATCTTCCGCTTGCGCATGCACTCTACTACCTGATGCAAGAGGTGTGCGACATCCTGAACGGTATTCATTATTGTGTGCTCTGATGTAAGTCTAGGTCACTCAGTACGTGTTCACGAATAGTTAGAATTGTGCGAACCACTTATATCTAGGCTTCTGGCCTACGCGGTAGGGCGTAACCGAGAACCCTCCGGATTCCGCAATGCCCCTGTCCAAAATTCCCCTACTGCTGATCACTTTGCTCAGCGTTCACGCTGGGCTCAAGCGGCCTAATCCTCCCCCTCCTCCAGAAGAACGGCACTTAACAAATCATGTCAGTCGACGTATCGACTTCGCTTTCGGACCCTTATTTATCAAGGTAAGGATTTACCAAGCAAATTTCGGGGTACTGGTACGTCTGATAGCGACGTCTTGCAGGTCATAAGCTCTGCCGTTGTTTTTATCGAGATTCTTGTAATCCTCCGACATCAGGCTTCCGATACAGATTGGCTTCAAGTTGGCCGAACTTGCAGGCTGATGAGCCAGGCATCCATACGCGTTACGAGGAGATTCGTCCTCGGATGCCTTCTAGCTAGTATAGGTGCAGCCTTGCGTTTATGGTGCTACCGCACCTTAGGCCGATTCTTCACGTTCGAGCTCAGCGTTCGGCCAGGCCACGTACTCGTAACTAGCGGCCCGTACAGCTTTGTCCGACACCCGAGCTATACAGGGCTCTTCATGCTAGTGCTGGGCTTCCATTTGTGCTTCTTCACCCCAGGGTCCTTCATGTTCGAGTGTGGATACCTCAGTGGTAGTCTTGCGCAATTGGCGAGCTCTATCTGGCTGCTGCTAACAGCAGGCATCTGCTCTGGTGCAATGATCAGGATGAGAAAAGAGGATGGACTGTTGTATCAGCATTTTGGCGAGCAATGGGAGAGTTGGTCAAGGAACGTGCCATACAGACTAATTCCATACCTACTCTAAGGCGGCGTGGTTTTATATGTAGAGTGTTCAAGCTTAGTGCCTAAGTAAACGGATTACACGATGTTTCTAATAAATCACCTAAATTTCTTCTCGGAACGAATCGGACACCATAAACACCCACAACGCTATGCACTATGGGCAGCGAAGGTTTCCATCGAATTTGATTCCAGAAGAGCTTCATTTCCAGTCAATTGAATTACGTAATTGTCATGATTCCTTTGCCTCCGCACTTCACCAGCTTGTACCGGCTGTGTCTCCGTGCCACATCAGCTTCAGTTCTGCACCAGTCTTTCGCAACAAAGACTCTCCGGACATTGGTGAAGCCATCATTTCGGGAAGCTGCGAAGATCATACGACAGCTGCAGGATGCTCAGGCCAAAGCCATCAATGATCATGATGCCGCAATCAAGGCAAAAGAGAAGTGGCTAGAAGAATGGAACGAGCGTGGTAAAGTGGTCTTTTTCCAAGCGATGTCTGTGCTACTGCTAAGATCGACACCAGCGGACAACACGCTTTCTCTGCTATTAAACTCTGCAACATCTCGAGGGTTGGCAAATAACTTGACTCGAAACCTTGTTCGCCTTCAAGCACACTACCGGGTGTGGGCCGAGAGGCGATATTACACCAGCCGGGGACAATGGGACCCATCCCTACCACCTAATGACCGTCGATATCAGGATCCTTCGTTCGCTGCACAGTTCAATCTGGTTAAATCAGGAAACAAGCGAGAAAATATATTGCGCCAGCAAGATATAACTGATGCGGCTTGGGGTGCTTTGGGCGAGGTGGTTAAGATGGCAGAAGGCCGAGACAGGGTATCGCTCGGAAGAGTCAATTATCATCGCAGGAGGGCCTAGATCCGGTCACCACGACGCTCTTATCCTGGATGTAGTAATCACGGCAAATATGATCAAGCCACAGAGGCTTTCTATTTTAGAATTGTTGTGGCTCTGCACTTGCTCTTTGACCGCGAGTGGCACAAACCCAATTCCAGTTCAGTGTCTTGGTTGGTCGCCACGTCACTTGGGGTGCTGATTTCACCCCTTCTGGTGCGTGCCCCAAGGCATCGTGGTGGCTCACGCTACACCGGCCAAAGTGCCACCCTCGTGGCCTCCCTCGATCCTGTGGCAAGCGCGCTACCACACAGCTTACGGAATATAAAATGACTATGATCCTCTGCTAACCTCCAGAGCCAGCGTTCCTTTCAGGCGGCGTTCCTTTCTCCTTCCAGCGTAAAGCGGAAGCTCTTCGACTCCTTTGTTCTCTGCCGCTTCGCCAACGACTCCATCCATGAAGCAGGTCCGCCGGTTCAAGGCCAAGCCCTACTTCCGCTTCATCGACATCCTTCGAAGCGGCCCGGCGCCCCCTGCTGTGACGCGGCTCGATGTCTCCTCTGTGCCCGACGCGAAATATACGGAGCCCCTGCGCCGCGACATTGACGTACGTGCCAAAAGGTCCATGACCTTCATTATTCTGTGTTGACGCGACCAACACCAGGAATCCGAGCTGATGCTACCGTTGCGTCGCGCCCTCTCCGACTCGGATGCACCGGCAAAGAAAAAATCCAAGGGTTCCAAGACAGTCCGCTTCGCGGAGGAGCCTGAGATCAGGTACTTTTCCTGTCCAACGCCCAGCGTGTCGTGGGCACCTCTATGTGTTCCAGAGTTACCCGAGCCCGCAAGGTAGGCCGTTCCTGTCCAGTTGCGATGTGCATCTGGCACTAATCCCATTTCACCTCAGAGACGAGAATCGTACACCTTGGTTGTCCCTGGACTTCGAAGACCCTTTGGCCGACATCCCAGCACAATACATCCGCGGCCGCACGGTACCTTTCGGCGAAGATGATCTTATTTATGAGACGGGCGAGCCTGAGACTGAGAAGGAGACGACTGTCCTGAGCGCCTCATGCGCCACGTCGTCCCCTATTGCAATTCCCCAACGTGACAGAGGATACCAATGCGATCCATCTTGGCTCTCGTCGACCTTGAAGGAATTCGACGCCTCTGGCATGCTACAAATTCGCGACTTCGAGCCTGTGGCGCCACGGTCTTACCATACTGGCCAACCGTTCTCGTCTAGGAACTGCAATTCTGGTCCGATCCGCTCTGTGACGTACTAATCTGTGGCATCGAAGAAAATGATTTCATGCAGACTGTTCCACTCTCTTTATGTTTTGCGGACTTTACTTAAAGCCTACTTATGCTTGTCACGTCCTCTATGCATCATACATAAATATGTGAATCAATATGTCCTTATGTTGTTTTTGGGAATATATGGTTATTCCGTCCTATGAGTCTAGTCAGACGTGAATAATAGTGCGAACGCGAGATGACATGCAAGAATTGCGGGTAATGGACTATGAAAACTGCCTGGCCCGTGCGTAGACGCCTATCCTACAACAATGTTATTTACCGTTGATCATGCCTGTTAGTGAACCAGTCAGAATACATCTTGCAGTACATCGTCACCGAGCTGTTTTAACAAGTCTCTAGCTTCGCGAGCTGGTCGAGCGATAGACGACTTGCCACTCCCACAGCTCTCAGCTATTTTTTGTGCCACCCCGCGCAGAACGCCGAGCTTCTGGAAAAGGTCAGAGGGCGGCTCATCATCATCATCATCATCAGGAGAAAGGACTGCAAGGATTGCATGAGATGATTGCGGGGATGGTGGCGTTCCAGCTACCAGATAAGAGCTGTGCAACGTATGTGAATACCAATGCGCGCGAAGAAACAACGTGCTTACGTCACCACTGGCTTCAGAAGTTCGGGATATGATGCCAGAGATGCTACGAGCTTTGCGATGGACTGGACGTATTGCTCTGATAACAATGCTCACAATTGGAGGAAACTTAGAAAGAAGCGGTAAGCACACACCTTCATGCCCTTCCTTGAACGCGTCGTTGATTAACTCGATGCATCCTTCCTTGGCTTTCACACCGACGTTTGCACGGGCACTCCTCATCACGTTCGCTAGTGCCAGGATAAGACTAGCAGCGATGCTATCTTCGTTGCTCCGAGCACCGCCAATCAGCTCTGTGATAACAGGGTCGACTCGCGGTTGACTTCGCATCAGCACCCCAAGGGCGTGCGCTGCCCGAGTCCGGACAGCCAAGGACGAGCCATCGCTTGCGCCTTTGACAAATGTCCGTTGTAGCTGAGGGAAAAAGGGCTTGACAAAGGCCGGTATTCTCTCGAGCATAGTTGTGAGGGCTGACAGAATGCCAACTTTCACGGCCGGAGGATACGTCGTGGCCTGGGTAGCCACGCGGATTAACGGACCGGTAAAAGGGACCACGAATGGTTTTATGGCATCCTCGGCCGTGCGTTCTACGAGATCTCCGATCGCATACGCAGCTTGCTCGCGTTGCTCATTGCTTCCTGTCGTTAAGCCGGCAATGATGATGGGCACCATAGGTGAGACACCCTTGGATAGACTGAAACCGGGGACATGATGTCCGGGTGATCCAGTGCCCTCTATCGTACGACGAAGAGGGACAACGAGAGGCTCCAGTTCATCCTTAGGTACTTTCTTGACGAAGACGTCGAGTGCCTGCCAGGCAGCAGTGTGCACATTCTCCTCTCGATCGTCCATCGATGAGACAAGTTGTCGGATCCAGTCTATTCGGTATAGAGAGTCGTCCAGGTCGGAGACTTCGCAGTATGTGGCAAATACTCGTAAAGCACTTGCACGACGTTGACTAGAATCACTCTTACACCTTGAGACGAAGAGATGCCGCTGAGTGTGAAGACAAGATATGGAATAATCGCTTACCATCCGAGGAGCAGCAACATCAGAGTGTTGAGTCCTTCGGGATCATTGATGGACGCTAACAGAGATCGCAAGGCTTCATCCATGGCATCACGAAGTTCATCTTCTGGATTACTCTCCAACTCCTTGACAAGAGAATTGAGGATAGCGGTGAGACGCTTGCTCAGCGCATTGCCAGCCACAGTAACCAGGGATGCCAGTGCTCGTGCATTGAACAAAGACATAGGTGAAGCAGTCAGAGTTGGAATCAGTGCTGGGAACACGGTCGACGAGCGGACCTGTAAGGCATTAGCATTATGGCATTACTTGCATGAGCGGTACCCACACTCATGACTTCTCTTAGCGCATGCAGGGCAGTACCAGAGCTGGCTCCTGGTTGTCGGAGGGCTTCCAGCAGAGTGGGAATAGTCTGATCGATCGCTTTCACACCAAGCACCTCTTGAAGAACGTCAAAGCCTTTCGCTGCTGCAGAGCGCACATCAGCCTCATCGTCCACAAGAGACAGACGGATCATAGAGATCATTTCATCCTCATGCCCTTCGCGTTGGTTGTCTCCAGTGTGTGGGCTACTGGCGCATTAGTTGGACACACAAGACAGAGCAGGGGGTCACTTACAGCAGCTCGCTGATAGCGAGGCAAACACCTTGTCGAGTGCGAACATCGGACGAGCTAGACTTCGCACGCAGGATACTAATGATCTCGGCGAACATCTTCTCCCCAGATTTCCGGCATAACTCTGCAATGGTACGCGCAGCCGTCTGCAACGTATTAGTGCATCCAGCACCGTAGCTTATAAAGAAAACACTTACATCTTGTTGTTCGAATTCAGTACTGGAGAGCAGAAGTAGAACTTGTCCAATGAGCTCGGCAAGGATCTCCCGAACTAGAACCTGATGAGTCCACGTAGAAAAGGTTCCCAGAATTCAAGATGCCAACCTGTCCGAGGAGTGTTGTGGACCAATGCTTTCCATATGTGCAGTGCTGCTTGACGAACGGCTGCGACAACGTCTTGCCGGGCAAGATACAAAGCAGACAGAATTCTGTCTCTCCGCTCAGCACCCAATGTCTCGACGAGAGCACGCTTAGATGTCTCAGCAGCACCGGTGTCCTCAACAACTTCTTCATCGTCATCGAGCGCAGCCTTCCCACTGATTCCAGAAATTTTGAATAGCAGCTCGCCTACCAGAGTGATAGAAGATTGCTAAAGCCAGACAGCGCTCGAATCAATACTCCGTATAAGCATAGACAAGGATTGGCGTACCCTGATTCGCCAACCAGGATCGAACATGCCCCGCTCTAACTCGGGCAGCAAAAGATCTATAGCCTTGCTGGAATGGTTCATCACGATCATCCTGCCCGCTCGCATGGACGCTTCCCGGACATATTCTTCCGTATCAGCAAGACCGTTGAGAATAGGTGTAATCAACTTCGGTAAGTGAGGTTGGAAGCGCGTGCCAAACGTGACCGGCAAGAAAACCAGGAGGGTCATGAAACCTTCCCGCACCGTGCTACGGGGAGACTGAGCATTTGCGATTATATCTGGCAGGAGTCCCTCCAGTCTTTCCATTCCCAATCCAGCAAGGACTTCGCTCAAACCCTGTGCTGCACCCTGGCGATCAACACCAGAAGTATCCGTCTTCAACGTCCTAAGCAAGCCAGGCACAAGATCTGGGAAGTGACCTTCTCCCAAGCGCTCGACAAGGGTGCCGAGGGCTTTAGCGGCAGTGGCACGAGCTTCGGGAACAGGGTCCACAAGTACGACATGTACCATAGGCAAGAGACTAGGTAGATAAGGTGCGAAGTCCTTCGTGTCAGTGAGCGAAGCTAAATTTCCGACGATTTGCGCCGCCCGTTTCTTGACGTCTGCACCGCGCTCTCGCAGACCTCGTTCAATGATTGGCATGACCTACGGACGGCATTGTGATCATCACGAGGTTACAAAGCACAGATACTTACCAGAGCTAGAGAAGACTGGTCGATGAAGTGCACAAAGGAAGTCTTGAGGAGGGAAGATAAAGCATTCGGAGTCTTTCCTGGATCCACGAGTGCCTTGAGCAATATGGGACTCAGGTGCTTGATTTCCGGATTGCTGATGACTTCACCGAATTGTTGCAAACTCTGATTCGCCGCCGCTCGGACCTGAGTATGAGAATCGGTCAAAACACTTGTTAGGCGGGGTATTACGACAGGCAAAGATTGAGAGAGCTGTTTTGGGGAGCAGTAGGCCATCATGCCGAGAAGCTCTATAGATCCCTTCTTGGTTCTCCATTGCTTTTCGTCCAAACCCGATAAGAGGGAAGGGAGGACGAGTTTGACACCGTATCCAGACATATTAGCCATGATGACTCGAGCCGCATCCTGCGTCGCTTCCCGAACGTCAGGTACCGAATCACCGAATGATGTCAGCAGTAAAGGAAGGATGTGTGTCACGTAAGGTTCGAACAGGCGCCCTAACATGTTGGAGAAAGTCTCCAAGGCGAACATCGCACCCTGTCTTGGTTCGTAGCGCTTTTTGTCCGATGCAGCCTCCCTGATACGGCCCAGAACATTGTATTCGGTCATCGCAGAGATGCCTACACCTTTGAGGACACCGGCTAATCCGTAAGCTGCCCCTCGGCGTGCTGCGTACTTCGGGGCGTTGAACAACTCGTCAATCAACTTATCAATCAACTGAGGAGTATGGGATCCCATTCCTGCGACTAGGGGACCAAGACAATCGGCCACAGCAGTTTGGACTTGCTCGGAAGGCGTCTTCAATGCTTCCACAAGTCGATCAACAATGATCGGTATGCGCTCATCAGCAGAATCCAGATGGCGGGCTACTCGACCAAAGAGGATGACAAGGGCCTCCTTGATGTAGTCAGCAGTTTCCGTGGCAGAACTGGAACTCGCCAGGTGCGTTTCGAATAAGGATATCAATGAGGTCAGCTGCTTTGCACCGTGGAGGTCTATCACCGTGGTGGCTGCGTGGAGCATTTCTCTGCGGACATCAGGAGTACGGTCACCGAGTGCTTCTTCCTTGATCAGGAAAGAGAAGAAGGGTTCAATCTCTTGCTCCGGGATCGATGGCGCTAATAGCTCGAAGGCTTGGGCAATGGCTTGACGAGTAGGCCATGGATCAGTCTGATTTAAGCTTTGCTCTATGACCATCCCCTAACAAAAATCAAGAAGGTCAGGTGTATACAAGATCTGTTAGAAAACGGGGTCACTGACATACTGATCAAACTCGGGCGCGAGGATCTTGGCCTGTCAGGTGGTTAGAGATACATTTGTTAACAAAACCACGCTGGATTTCCTTACCTTGTCACAATACAATTGCTCAAGAGCTTTTATAGTAGCTTCTGACGATCGGGGATGATGGTCCACTGCGTCCGCCAATGCAGCAGCAGCACTTGCTCGCACGTAGCTATTGTTGTGACCTATGGACACAGTGAGAAATCTTCTTGCACTGACAGTGGTGAAGCCGAAGTCGCACCGAGATACGCTAGTAGAGGCGCCGAAAAGGCTTCAGGTACATCTAAGCCATTGTCTTCCCAGATAGTTCGCGCTAGTCTTGCATTCTGTTCATCGCTGTCATGCATTGCGATCCAGAGTTCTATTGACCACTCTAGATCTGTTAGGTCAAATGGCTTGGGACGAGTCAGTGGATATTAGACACAGTACGTTTCCTAGGATAATTCACCTGCAACGCCTGTAGACATGCATTTCGCACGTATACCTCTTGCTGTAACGTCCCCCGTAACAGGATCGCTGACTCCTCGGGAGTCGCGCTCTCGCTTACTGCTTGTGCAGTATCAATAAGAGCTGACGATGCATCCTTGGCAAGACGTGGTTGGCTTCGTATAGCGTGAATGAGATCCGCCATAATGCCCTTCCTAGGGAAGGCCGAGTCTCCAACTGCGCATGGAATGTCAGATAGGGGATGTTCATATTGCTGTAACTCTTACATTCGCTACAGTGAAACTTGATAATATCTAAGGCAAGAGTAACTTGTTCCAGAAGATCATCTTCTTCACTGAGAGCTATCCCTCCTTTGACCAAAACTTGACTAAGCAACGGAAAAGCGTAAGAGAATGAAGCTGCATCTAGCGGTGCTTGCTCCGACAAAAATCGGAGGCGGTAGAGAATCCTAGAAATAAGACCTATGATCCGGTTAGGTCCGTGGCAGGTAGATATAAACAGCGTGACACACTATTCAAAGGTTCTGCTTGCATCTCCTCTGGTATACCATTCAACTGAAGCGATCGTAATGTTGCTGCGCCAATCAACGGTCGAAGGATATCCAACCTTTCGGTACAGCATGAAGAAATGTCCTAGGCCAATGATAAATCGAGAGCAACGCAAGATAGCGAGAAGAGGCATACTAAATATGTGTGATAAGGCTCATAGCCACACAAGAGAACAGCTTTGTCGAATGCTCCCTCAAGAAGTAGACTCGCGACAGTCGAGATGAAAGCGCGAAACTCCTCCGCTCGAGCCGATACGAGGCTACGAACAAACGCCAAGCCCCGCTCCAAATGTAATTTGATACTCGTAACACGCTGCCGAATGACCGCTTCCTTCTCAAGTTGAGCCTGCACAAGAGCTTGGTCTTGTTTTGACATTGTTCTCGACAAGGCGCCCTTCTTATTGGCAAGAGATTTTCGAAGTTCGGCCTCCCATTTGGCTATATCAGCACCCTTGCCTTTCTTAATTGGAGCGTCCTCTTTCTTGTTCGAAAGAACTAGAAGAAAAAACACTGTGAGCTGAGTGGAGGGCCGAATGTATACCTCGTGAATTTACCATCGACATAGGTCACGCCCTCTGGGGTAGCCCAGATAGCCAAATCGGTATCGGATAAAGAGTTGATGTCAGTCGCGGATATATCAAGCCGTAGCTGGTCCACAGCACGAGGTAAGACCAACGGGGGTGCGACAAACGTTACTGTGCTGAGCGTACGGTAACTCCCTTCCATTAGGCGGCGGTCACTAGACTTCGTAGGTGTCATCAGTCAGACAGCAGATTTGTCGAGATAACATCGCCTACATCCGATGCTGCCAGGATGAGCTGGAATATTATATCGAGTTTATTGGTGATCAAAGCTTGTGGATCCACGCGGGCCTTCTGACATAGCTCAATCCAGACCTGACGCCGTTGGCCGCCTGCAATACCCTTCAGTCAGTCGTCGCAAACCAATATCGAGACCACATACATATTTCAGGATGGTGCGCGATGATGATGAGATCCGCCAGGATACCATCTTTGACACCAGGATCGCAATCGTCCGAGAATGAAGCGCACGTGAGAAGGAAAGAGGCCAGTCTATTATCTAAATTCGCAACAGCCTTGTCTGAATCATCCTGGGTGGTCTGAACAGCTGATGCAGACTTGGCGCGCAAAACATACGCCATGAGCCCCTCTTTCACCACTGCAGAAACTACTTTCGGTAGCCTAGAGGTGATCAATTCCAGCGACTTCATTGATTGACGACGAATATCGGAAAGTTGGCTCTGAACAGCCAATTGCAGTAAGGCAGACCCGACTTGTGAACTATCGTCGGATAAGCTTTGGAGTCTCAGCGGCCACGATACATATTGTACATACCTGAGGTTCTGAGACTTGATTATCTCTGTCTGTAAATAAGTCAAAGACACCTCGCAAGCGCGGAGGAACCATGTCTCTTCCTCGACGGTAGTCAGTTTTTGATACACCTTATCCCAGAACAAGAATGCAGGCTTCGGCGACGTTGAACCCAACGTCTTCAAAATCGCATTCTTCGACACCGCATCGCCCAACTTGCCGGAAGCCGTGAACGCCCCGAACAGCGTCGCAACTGCAATGTAGCCTTCCAATGGACCAGCGACAGCGCCAAGTGGGTTTGCTGCGACGGTTTTCAAGTTCGTCTCGAAAGCCGGTAAGACTGACTTCGCAAAGTCCAGCGCAGCGTCGGACTCGAGGTTGCCAAGGGTCCAAAACACGGTGCCAGCCAGCAAGCAGAAGGCACGGCGTATTGCAGGCTTCGGGCTGTTCATTTCCTTGACGATCAGGATGGATGCCCCCACGGGGATCTTCTCGTTGGCTTGGAGGAGTGCCGTGATATGTACTGACAGCGAAGTGACGAGAACAGTTATAGCTGCCTCGTGCGATTCCTTCGTGAACAGTGCCGGTGCATCTTGCAGGATCGCCGAAGACACAGCAGAGCTCGGAGGAAGGGAATCAAGCATGGAGAACAAAGCTACGCGATGCTCAGGACCAGACGTCTTACCAGCCTTGGGAAGAGAGAGCAGTTCATTGACCAGGAGCTGTAAGTCATCGACTCCAGGACTCTTGCTCGAGATGATCTTGAATAAGGCCACTGCATTAGAGCGAACGAGGACATTGTTGGACTTAGAGCTGTTAATGACGGAGGTGGCGATTTTTTGGAAAGACTCGGATTTCAGCGGATGGGAATAAGCCAAGAAGAACTCGCGGATGACTTCAATTCGTTAGGTAGTCTACAGGAGACGAAGATGAGACAAACACACCGTTCAATGAATATTCAGGAGACCTCAGGATGGACTTCTCTATGGCAGGAAGAATTGTTTTCTCGAAGTCTTCTTGAGATACTATGTCACTTGTGAAGTCGTGCAGAGCCGTCTGCGAAATGAAAACCAATAGTTACGCTTCCGTCACTGGCAGACATACCAGGATGTGGGAGGGCACAGGAGTCTTGGACAGCAGAACTGAGTTTGTATACAGACTAATAACGTCATTCTGAAGATGGACTTAGTACAATTGCAGGGAGCTGAAAGGCGACGTCATATACCTTAGTGCTGTCTGATAGGCGAGTGAGAGCCAAGTCTTTGACGTTTTTCAGACGTAAAGTGACATCAATCGAGATTCCGAGCAGAGGAATAGGTGTCATAGGCGATGAATGTGCCTTGGCTTGCCTGATGAGAGTTTCCATGAGCGCCGGTAGTCTCTCAGGATGCTGCTCCCCGGTCAGTGTCGTGATCAGGATTGGCGATCAAATTTCTGAGCTCACCGAACGGAGTGCTCTGCGTGTCCGTACCAATGCACTTTTTTGAAGTGCATGTTTACTCCGAGTGCCGGGGTGGCGGACCAGGTCGGTCAACAGAGCAATCACTCGTACGAGTACCTCCCATGACTGTGAAGACACGAAGTTGGGGTTCGATTCGAGACAGACCGAATATAAGCCACAGGACCAGCTGAGGAGAACATACATGTTCGATGCTGCGAGCGAGCTGCTGGAAGTTAGTACCTTAATAACTGTACAGATAGGTTACGCGCACCCAGTGGCTCCTCTTTTGTGAATTCCTCCAACCTCATTAGCCAGCCAGCCCAAGATCTGTTCCGTGACTCCAAGTTTGCTCTCATCTGGATTGCCTTGGGGCGTGCCCCTCAGTTCGTCGCGTCGCACAATCTCCATTCCAACGGCCTCCACCGCATCTCTCGAGGACTGGTCGTCATATCGGGGGTAGGTAAGGGTCAATAGCTGGAACACATCGAGGGTTTGAGATAGATTTAGATCTGACAAGCAAGTTGAGACGAGGTCATGGACCAAAATGCAGCATGCGGGACAAACCTTCCCGCTTAATAACGGACAATAAATCCTGCTGTATAAAACCCAGTCGGACGCGCGTACTGCCCGACAAGAGGTTCGACCGAGCATACTGTAACGCCTTCGGCCATTCATCAATAGTTTTCTCTGCAGACCAGAACGGACTCGAGGTAGACGCTTCATTATCGATGTCGTCGTCGCTTCCACCAGCGTCGGCCGCCCAAGATTCAATATCTACTCTGCCCATGCCAGCAGCAGAAAGAAGTGGACACCCAAACCTACTCAAACGCGATTTTTCGATGAGTCGCGCGCGCGACTCTCGCGTGGAGGGCGGGACCGTGACCACGTGGAAGCATCGGGAATATGCAAATCTAGAACACTAGTGCGCCTCTGCCGAGCGTCGCTGGATGTTGAACTGACAGCTCGTCGCCGCCGTCTAGTATTGGTCCCTTCATCGTCGTCAATAGTCTCTGTACCGTTTATCCCGCATTACTATTCTTACACGAAGGCGTGGGTCTGCAAGGCTTCGAACTCGAACATCCATCAGTTCAAGGTTCGAGCCCCGTTTATCTCTGTTTATCGTGACGTCGAGAGTTAACGTTACACTGTGTTTCATTTTGCTGACGATCTTTTAACCACTTCTTGAAGCTTCAGACTCCTTCGCATTCACTTATTTACTCTGCTGTGACGCACGAAAGATTCAAGGATTCAAGGCTGACGAGTAAAGTTCGGTTTTCTTGTGTGTCTCTTTAGTTTATGTTTTTGTCGCAGAACTACAAAGTGGGAACGCCTTGTAGCATTGCGCCTCCATTTATGTCATCTTCATCCTCGACTTCTTCTGCTCCTACTCAGACGTCCTATGCCGGTCCTTCCCAAACCACGGACAAGCGCGTCGTCGCGGTAGGCGTATCGCTAGGTATCATCGGCTTTCTAGCAATCGTCGGCATCATCTTCTGGGTCCTCCGGTTGCGAAGGCGATCGACTAGAGCGCAAGACGCAACTAGCCTAACCGACCGGAACCACCAGAAGTATCTGCGTCACACCGATGTGGACGAGCAGCACCCAGCGCGTCGTGTCGTACCTTTCGGCGCCCCCGGAGGCGAGACACCACGTTTCGTGCATAGTAAGCGTCGTTTATTAGCCTCTACGAGCTCGATGAGTTAAGCTAGGTTCTAGCTCCTGGTGCAAACATGCGCATTGCAACGCGACGTCCTGACGGTGCATGGGACTTCATTGAACCTGGAGGTCCCTTGACCCCGTCCGGCTTCCGCGACACAGACTCCATCATGCCCCCGAGCCCCTCCTCATCAGTCTTTACGTCGCGGAAGGACACCACTCTGAAGCCATGGCAATTTACCAACCGGGAGTTTGAGGAGCTAGGGAGCGCCGGAGTGCCGCCACCAGCGTACGATCAGGAGGAGGGGTATCTTAAACAAGTCTAAGTTATGCTTATAATGGTTATTTTGCTTTCACGTCGTGGCGTTGTTGCTGGGCGCATGTTACGATTTACATACGCATCTGTACGTTCCTTACTTTTGCATGCCTTTTCTGCTATTTATTTTGTTTCGCTTTCTTACATTCTTTCCTGTTGACCCAAGCACCTAATCCATGCGTATGAGAGTATCCTTCAAGTGTCTCAAAATAAGGGCTTACAAGCAGCCAAGCAATACGTATACCGCCATATTAAAATCAGTATCTCCTGAAGTACCGGCTTCAGATCGTAGATAGCAGTGTTTGGGGGACATCTTCACTCATTCTGAAGAACGCAACTATTCCCATTGAGGCTACAGTTGCACCCTGGCCTCATCCGTGCAGGCCCACAAGCTCACAATGACCCTGCGACAAATAGTCAAGCGTCATCAATTAGCAACTTGGCTCTTAAGAGTACTTACTGGTGGCGGGCCATGCTACCGCTCGAATTGGCGAACCGTCGCAATCCGTCAATCGAAGAGGGAGTAAACTGACTATGGGATCGTCAAAATTAATCCTCTCCAGATTATTCAGATTCTCTGCAATGACTCCCCCCGATCCAAGGATGACACGGTGCACATCAAAGCAGTCCGCCTCTCCTGGAAACGGCATCTCGTCAGGACTCAAAGCGTCCACGCCAATGACCCGGACACCGGTGGCCATGATCTTCCGTGCAGCGTCCCGATCAAGGGAGGGATGATGCCGATACTGTGGTTGACCCCAGTACTTCGACCAGCCAGTGTGCAGGATCACTACAACGCCCTTCTCGAACCTTGTTACATAGGGCTTTAGATCATCCCAAGTTATCTTGCTTCGTGGCTGCTTCCCCAGGACGTCTACCAGTACCGCAGGTCCGACGAGCAAAGATAAATCCACCTGGTCGACGCGAAGGCCGTCCGGAAGGAAGTGGTAGGGTGCGTCGATGTGTGTGCCGGTGTGGGATCCCAGGGTGAGGGTGCTGACGTTGATACCGTCTTTCTCTAATGTGAGTGCTGGGTGGCAGGCGAATGTGGGATGACCTGCACAAACTGGAGCGGATGGATTGAGAGGGTGGGTGAGGTCTATCATCGTGTCGTGTGCTGGGTACAGGTCCGTCATATGTATTATGCAAATTTGACAATGCCTATGTATAACGAACTTATGGTGAGTCGGTCGGTCCATTCCGCTCACCGTCGGCAGTTAGCAAGTTTCGAAAGGTAAGCTTACGCCTACAACAACAAATTGTTACGGAACTCGGGAGGTCTACATAACGTATGTCCGTACTTTATCTTGATCGGAACAATGTCGGTGATTTGTGGGTGTGGATAAATAGCGTTTCGCTGGGTGTACGCAGGCACGGAGTAAGAGGTCATTAGATCTGATCAACTGGCGGTGAGGATGTCAGAACATACGGACCTTAGCTATTTCACCAGCATATCGCAAATGCGCGTGTCGGAGCGCCGTCGCTTCCGCTAAGATGCAGCGGTGCGAGGCTGACAGTGACTTTCAAGCCCAGAGTGGCCTTGAGATTTCGCAGATTTTCCGCGATGATACCTCCTGCTCCGAGAATGGTCTCGTGTGCGCCCCAGTCGCCGTCAGATCCGTCGAGTCGGGTCTCGTCCGGACTGAGGGCATCTACACCGACTACGCGGATGCCTGTGGCCATGATCTTCTCTGCGGCGTCACGTACGAGATAGGGATGGTTGTAGTATTTTGGAGTTCCCCAGTGCTCAGAACAGCCAGTGAATAGCAGTAGAATCACGCCTTCTCTCATATCCTTTTCGTATGGCGCAAGGTCGTCCCAGACAATTCTTTCCCTAGGGCCTTTCTGGGAGACATCGATGACGAGAGCTGGGCCTATAAAAGCCGACAGAGGGAGCTGATCGATAGTCTTTCCGTCAGCAAAGAAATGAAAAGGTGCGTCCACATGGGTTCCGGTATGTGACCCTAGAGAAAGGCTCTGAACGTTGTAACCGTGCTGCGCGATCGTCGCAGCAGGCCGACAACAGAACTTTGGATCGTTCGGATAGATTTGCATGCCCTCGTAGAGTGGATGAGACAGGTCGATTATGGTACCCATGGTTACTATTACGGTTGAGGAGGTTGAAAGATTCAGAAGCTCTGAGTCCTGAAAAAGTAGTAGTATAACTTTGGCAAGAGCTCTTCAGGTAAGCTTGAGACCTTACAGGCCGTTCAGCTTTTCAAGCTTCAAGCCCAAGCTGCGCTATCAACCTCGAATCCGTTGTAGATGAATATAGCCTATAACCTGGTGGCGTCTTGTGCAATAGAGGCGAGCGTTCAATGGTCCCGTCGCACTTCTCCGAATTTGGCTACTCTCAGACTAAATTGGGAATAATATTCAAATATGTCCGACTTCACACAAAGTATCAATGCCATGGATATCAATCCCGTTGACCTCGTATTTTCTCATATCTTTATGAAACAACTCGTGCATTCGCCCTAAGACGTACTTCTCGCAATATACAATACACCAAAATATCAATGCATCAATGTACTGAGTATAGATTGTCAGGAACTTAGCTTCCGTTCGCTCAGTCAGCGTCTGGCCATTGAACAACATCGCTCATCGTTGGCCTCTCTGACGGACCACTCTTCGACAACGCATCACCAAGTACGTAGTTGTTCTGATTCCTCGGAAACGGCTCGGTGAATGACGCCTAGATCTGTACAAGAGAACAGGAGAGATGATGCTGAACAAGGGTGCCCCACTGAAGCAGTGACCAGGACGTGCACTGGAAATAACAGCATCAAGGACTGAAATTGAATGTAGGGTTATAACGTATCAGACACTACTTACCCTGAATATGAACCTACAACTTACGGCTCTCGATCACGAGCAGCTCCTGATCGTGTTCTTCAAGAGCCCCAACAGAGTTAATCGGGAACCCGAGGGGAAACTGCTCAAACTGAAGTCAATGCATGTAATAGTGTCGTAGCGATGGATCGAGGATGAATTGCTTGCGGTACGCGAGCGCGGTCCCGGTACCATGCGAAGACGCTAACGTTTGCTGACAACATCTTGAATAGAGGTCTCGTCAAAGCGCAGACCTGTCACTCTTAAGTTCACAAGCTAACATAGATAGAAGTATGCTAGAAAATCTGCATTAGTAGAACCATGCACCTGCAGAAGTGTGTACACCCACATTTCTGCCGGAATGTCGTGCCAATGACGACCTGCGATGCATCATAAGAACGAACAGGAAAACCGTCTTGCGTACTGTTCTAAGCCCAACGCAAGCAGGCTCGGAAAGCGAAAGGTGATATTCTGCACTAAATGCATTCAGATAGCAATGGCCAACAATAATAGACTATCCTCCACTAGATGGTATATGGATACAGGTATTCCAGATGATCCTTCCTTCGTCTTTAGATATCTTGTCCATCAATCGGACCGAATACATTAATCGCTTGCTTCTGCTCTCTCTTGACGTTTTCCACGACCGTGCCGCCTGTGTGATGGGAGCCGGAGAAAATATTCGGCCCTGACTTCTTCTTGAGCGTCGTCATCTCGGCGTCTATGACATCGTGGCAAAACAAGTCGAGGTCCAAGTCGTTCTGCGTGGTGTGTGTTAATTAAGTGATAAATCATGCGAGGAATCGTGCCAAAGTACCTCATCGTAGCCTGTATATCGAATGATAAGTTTAGTCTCGGCGATTAGAGTTGAGAAGGTGCGTCTTACCGAACGGTTGCTCGATTTCCTCTCCAGCAGCAAGGAATCCAAGATATATGAAAGCCGCTATAGTGACTCCGGGTATCGTGTACCATCCGAACTCCCGAAGAAGCTGGAATGGTAAGAAGAATAGATAGATCCACACGGTGCTAAGTGAGAAATATCACAATGAGCGCTCACGCCACAGGTTTGAAAAGGTGGTGACGTACTGCCTATACAAAGCATCCGGAAAAGTAGTTAAGCGATCAAATTGATCGAGTTTGACCAAAGGCGACTGACCTAATGTGCGCAGAGAAGACACTGCGGAGGAGAGATCACATTAGACTACTAAGTAGAGGGTAAACTGAAATCTGACATACAACGGCAGCGGTGTCGTCAAGATTCTCTCAAGGCCCGAAAGCGAGTCTTCCAGATTGCCCAAATACGCGATCATCGTGCCCAAGCTCGTGCCTATAGATGGGCATTAGCAACGCACAACGGCAGGACAAGTACCAATGGTCGCCATCCAGAAGAGGGAACGTACCAGGCACGGTTCCTCTATCCTCCAGAACAGAGAACCACTCACTCAAGCACCAAAGCAGCTCGAGCGGCAGATTCTCTCCACCACCAGCCACCCGCGGCCGGTGCTTAACATGCGTAAGGTACTTCTGCTGCCGCGAAGTCCCGTACTTCCTCTCGACACCAACTTCTTCACCAATTTGATTATTCTAGAGATCCCACCTGTCAGCGCGGCAAGATTGCTGGCTGTGGTTATACGTACAGCCGAAGGCAACATAATTCGCTCTTTTTTCCCAAACACGCCTCTAACCCAATTCACAGCTGCGCTAAACAGACTCTCAAACGGAATAAGATCCCCGGAAATCTTGCTCACAAAACCATGCTCCCTCCGCATCGATCCCGGCAGCAGGGGTCGCTTGGGGTCGTCGGAGTGATCACTCGACGCATCAGAGGGCACCCTGTGGAGCGGATCCGCGGGGTCGAACGTACCATACGCGTTGATGGGTGGCACGACAGGATCTACGACGTTTTTGGGGATGTCGGCGTTTCTCTGCGACCGTGAGGACGAAGCACGATGAGTGATGTGTATAGAAGAGTGATCTTCCGGCGCTTTGGGACGCTCCTCAGGGGCTGGCTTGGGTTCCTGGGCACCCTGGTTGTGTGGGTGCTAATAAGCAGTGGGTGAAGTAGCTACGGAAACAAATGTATATACTCACGCCGTGCAAGGGCTTCACGAGACGGTATAGATCCTCGTAGTAGATACCCATTTCGCCTGAAAAGATATCAGATTCCAGAAAGAAGTCATTCAACTACCACTTACCTCGTAGATGATGCTTTATAGCGACAGCAACACTTTGCATACTATTGAGTTTCACGGACTGGCGCTATACGATGAAAGTACATACCCCTCTAAAAGCTCTAGAGCTAGACGTTTCTCGCCCATCACTCTGCGCATCTCCTCTTCGCCCCGCTTCATGACCCCGCTATCTATTTCTTCTTGTGTTTTAACCGTCAAACGAGGAGGGACGTGAAACCATATTAGTCTTGCTAGTGTCCGGATGTTGCGAATCGTGTCACTCCAACAGCATCGACCCATCCAATAACGATCGTAGCTATGTACAACATGAGTAATCACACCAATGCGCTTCACGAGTAACACTCACCCACTCGAAGCACGGTATGAAATCACGAAACCAATAATCATGCCTGTACACAACAATCACGCGGCAAGTTCTGGCGAATATTCCCAGAACGCACCAAGAACGGTCAGTAAGACTGGCGGAACCTCCAGGGATATAGAACTTTTCATAGACATAGTCACGACGCCTTTTCACAAAAGTTACAGCTGCATTTCGGACACGGCAACATTTGTACTCGCCTGCAGCGAACGCGGTATGCAACAAAACGGCTGGCCATATCCTCCATATCTATTCCGCGGATAGATTTGACACCTCGCGCCCCAAAGCAACTGCACACCACGCACCACCGTGTCCTTGCCAAACGTCCATGTGACAAATGTCCTGTCCGGCACAAGCGGGATGTAAATTTGCGTCGTCCGCTGTCCTTGCGCTGGGAGCAGCGGGTGGTGGCCTGTCGCTGATCGTTTGGAGGCCTGGCTTGCCATTGCGCTGGCACCGAGTGTAGCGAAAGAAACGCGTCGCGTCGAGCGATTTCGGACAAGCCCATTAAGGTTGCATGCCAATGATGCCATCAGCCGACTACATCATCGAGGGCATTATCGAGCTTTCTCACAAAACGCTATTTTTGATCACAAGCACCATGCGGCTGCAATCTTGGCCTTCCCCATTCATGCCAAACTCCAGTCAGGAAGCCGTAAAACCACTTACATGGAGCTCCGAAGTTTCACGTCTTGCTTCCCGCAGCCGCCGCCCTCTCACTTGGGTGATTCACAGCCTCTAAAACAGATCCCGGACAACTTAGAAGGTCGTGCTTTCACAGATAGACGTCCAAACCGCGTCCAGGAGGCAAACAACCATGTCGCTGGTCAATCTGTGGCTCTAGACCTAGGAAGGCATGGTTGGCCAGACTAGCCTAATAAAAGTCGACAGTACGAAACCCACAGTCAAAAAGAACCACAAAGCAGAAAAAGAGAGTGGAACAGGAGGAAACAAACAAAAAAAACGAAAACATTACAGAGCAGAGAACCAGCAATCACAAGCCAATAACAAAAAAAAAAAACACAAAAAAGCAACCGCAACAAAAGAGAAAACGGAAAACAGAACACAAAAACAACAAAAATCGTTTCCAAATCAGGATGAAGAAGACACCAAACGCGAACAGACAAGAAGACAGACAACAGCACACCGACCAATACAGAACAATAAAACCACGACCTCTCACCCACCAACAACACAAACAGAAACACAATCACAATAAGAGTAAAGACGAGGACACAAGAAAACCAACAAATCAAAACAACCTACAAAATGACAACCAACACATACAAGACATACAAAGGCACAAACACTACGAAAAGAACAACAACACAACAGGACCCCCGGAACGAAGTCCAACCAAAACCAAGAGCAAAAGAAGGAACAAGAACGAAAACAAAGAAAAAACAGAACGGGAAGCAGAGAAACATGACAAAATGCACAAAAAAAATTAGTCCAGATGCAACAACAGCATACAAAAACAACATGCAGAATGACGAAAGCCCGGAACTCCCGGAAACACAGTACACGAGACACCCGCCACCCCAGAACCCCCAACAGAACACTCCGAACCACCATACGGCGCACCATAAAAGACAGGCCACACAGCAAAGCGAAAAACATACCGGTGGGAAAGATAGCCAGCGACGCGACACGCAAACGAAGGCACGGGCACAGGCGCAGGCACAGCCGAGCAATACAAGGCCGACGCGATGTGACGAAACCGAGGGGGCAACCCAACGCGCCCGAGAGGACCCCAGGGCACAGAAAACAGAACAGAGACAGACCTGCACCCACCCGAGTCCTGCCGACAGACAGCTGACCTTGACCAAGACCGAAGAACAACAGAGAAGGAAAAAGCAGGAGCTTCAAACAAGCAGGACTCGCACAGACCAAAAGGCGCGACCCACACAACAGACACACTGCCAGACAATCCAGTAGGAGACAGCCAACACCAACCCTGAGCAACAACGGACTACCCCGACACGGCCGGAACGAGTACACGGACATCCCTCCGTGTAGGCGAAGGCTTACTCGTGGATGCTGCGCGACAGACCAAGACAGCGACAAGCGCTCACCTGCACGCCGACAGACCCCATGGCCCACTCACCACAGAAAAAACAACACAAAGCCAGCCAGCATGATCCGGAGCAACAGCCACCAACCGACTCAATAGCCCACTGACCCGACGCGCAGCACGAGCGAACACACGACCAAGCGAAAACGCGCCCACAACCTCGCTCCACTTAGAAACCCTCCGAAGAAGCGGACCCAGCCAAACGCCACGCACTCAAAGCAGCAACATCGGGACATGCAGAGTACAACATTGCCACCGCGGGATAAACTGAGCCAGGACCACAGGAAACCCAGCCAAAAAGCATACAGCCTCCCGCTGCAGCAGAGAAGCACGAGACCAAGAGGCAACAATGGCCGGAGGCAGACAGGGCAAATCGAAACAAGACACGAACACAGCAACAACCAAACCAACCCACAACAAAGAAGCCCAAACCGGAACCCCACGAGCAGAAGGACCACACGAGAATCAGCAGAATAACCACCAACAAGAGCACAAAGGAAGCAAACACGAACCCAAAGCAAACACACACCCCAATGGCGACCATCAGCGCACGCGGCCACACGATAGAGAAGGGCGCAAGGGGGAAGGGGCGAGAAGTGCATCAAAAATAGCAGAAACCCAGAACAAAACAGACGAGACCAAGGAGGAGCACAGGCACGACCACCCCCAGGAAGCAGATAACAGCGGAAACACAACAGTCCATAGCGTCGAAAAAAGACATCACTCGACGATGGCGTAAAACAAGTCATCGCCAACACACGCGACAAATCCCAAACACAAGGCAGAGATACCCTCGAAGACCGGCTCCCGACCCCGACGCAAGCACTCTCGCAGACCGCTCACATCACAAACAGAAAGCGACAGAGCAAGTCAGCGCAGCGGCACAGATTCCAAGCAAAACCCCAAAAACTCCCTCCCACCGACACAGCCACCAAACCCGAAAACCCATACAAACAAGAGGAGACCCACCTCAGCCAAAGAGACCCAAAGCAAGTACCGCTCCACCACAAAACACCCAAGACCATACACCGCCAAGCAGGACAAAGCACAAACAACACAGACACAGCAAGGGGCAAAAAAAGCAACAGAGAAAAGAGCAGCGCCCCCGAACATCAAACACCCGCCCAGTAGCAAACGGGAAACAAAACACCCGGACCCACAACCACACGTCCCACACAAAACAACACCATAAGAACTACGACAACAATCTCTGACAACAAGCCCCCAAGCCACCCCACAACAAAGCCCAGGGACGTCCTCGAAGGAGGACGACAGCGACAGCTCCAACGCCCACAGGGACAAAAGGATCCAGAAAAACAACAAAGCAAATCAAAACAAAGGAAAAGAGGCACAGGACACACCCAAGCACACATGAGACGGCACGAGCCGCCCAGACAAGGCAAAAAAGGAGCAGAAAACATAGAAAAAAACAAAGAAAAAGACTACCAAAGACGAACAGAGAGGTCAACCTAGCATAAGATCGTCTACGAAAGGAAAGAGAGCAGCAAACAGTGAAACGGAAACACAGCCGGGACCACATGAAGACAAGGGCAACAGCACAACCCCCACGCAACCAACGAGACCAAAAACAAAAACCGAAAAAAGCAAACGATAGAAGAACACCCACAAGAAGAAAAAAACCAAACCAGAAAAAACAAGGACCACGAGACACCGGGAAGGGACACACACGAGCGAGAAAACGACAGGCGACAAAAGACAAATCAAAAAGCAGCAACAAACGTCGCTACAAAACGACAACACGAAAATAGACCAGAGAAGCACAAGGAAAATCAAAACCAAACTTACGGACAGAACAGGGCGAAACCAGCACTAAAACCGCCGACAGCAAGCAACTACCCATCGGTAAGAGACTGAGAGCCAAAAGAAACAACAAAATAAGACCCAGAAAGACAAACACCAAAAGGAAAAGCAACAAAAGATATAAAAAACAGGCTAAGACTCCGGGAAAAACAGCCAAAAGAAGACTCAAGCCACCCACAAAAACAACACGCCGGCCAAAACGCAGTAACCGACGCCACCCAACACCGGCCACCAGGGCAAGCAACCGGAAAGACGGTGGGACGAACCCCTAAATGCCCTCAAGAGAAGTCACTTTAATCGTGACGATTTAGAGCGCCAATTTAGCGCCCTAAAGTGGGGGTCTGCCCTGACCCCGGGATCTCGGCTACGCTATGGCCGGTATGCCTTGGCGCCACCCGCTGCTGCGAACTCCATCGCCGCCGTTCGCTGGGCTGGTTCAGACTCTTCACATTGTTGAGTATGATTCCGAGGACACCTAACCCTATGTTACAGCTTCAGACTTGCTAGTGACTAGTGAATCTCTGAGTCGGCCCTTGCACATGTTGGATACTGAGACTTAGTGTTACTATCTGTGCTTGTATGTAACCAGTTGCATAGTACTATCAGACTGGCAGAGTAAAAAGAATCCTGACATGGATCATTATGTACTTTATCATAATGCAAACAACAAATGTAAGAATATGACTGGTGATTTTTGAAGCTCAACGCGACCTGTCTGCCCGCTAGATCTGACATGTTACATTGCGTCGTGTCGCATAATCCTCAGTCAACCCCGGCGGTAAATTGCGCTCACGTGTAGGTCCTTAAATTCCCATCAATTTAAGCTAAACGTAAGTCGTTCGAGCACTTACTAGGCTTTACCCGCACTTACTACTTAAATTTGTGCCCGGCAAGGTGAAAACAGAAGCCAAACAGCGAAACAGGTCTGCTGTCATAGGTAAATAAAGACATGTACACTAGTTATCTGTGCCTATAGCTATCCGAGGCCTCTTCGGAGCTTATAGCTCGTAATGAAGGCCAACAGAGCCTGCAAGTGACTCAGCAGCCACCGCAAGCAGAGGATATGAACGCGACTTTGAGCGGAGTTTGAAATACTGTTGAACCTCCTCACCATGCCGTACGTCCATAGTACAATCTCAATAAAGTGTCCTACTGATGTTTGAGCAATGTCTTACTTTCAGGATCAGGTAAGCAGCGCAGCCTTGCAGGTAATCAGTCGCTAAAAGGTATTCTACAGGCGGGTGCTCCCATACGGGTTGAGCAGCTTTGCAGCACCTAGCCCACATCCCGCTTCGTACAATCCAGGTCTTCAGCTCGGTGAACCCCTCTACAGCAAAGCAGAGTGATAGTAAGGTACAAAAAAATCCATGAATATTGCATCGTTGACCGGGATACAGCCCTATCTCCGTGCAGACCCTCTTCAGCTGCTGAAATCCTGATTTCCCGCTGCTCGTGGACCTTCTGGGCATCTACTATCTATTTCGGCATTCATTATTGCCTCAAAGATGATCTGCGACAACATGTACTTCAAGAAGTCATGGTGCATCGTGGGCCAGGGCGCGTTCGCTTTGCGGGAGATCAACTAGATGGAGCGCGAGATGTGCAGTTATCTCGAGCATGAGCTGAATGTCGAGCGGCCATTCTTGAAGGATTTTACTGGCCTGAGACCCTATCACACCACAGCGCATTCCCCACTTTGTCAACTGTGAGTTATCCATTCATACATTGATACCTATACTGTACCCCGTTCTGATGAGTCACTACATGCGCAGCATTCTTCCTGACGGCCCACTTCTCAGAGTAGGACTATCCCTACGACTGGCTCATGCTCTGGCTCTTGCACCACCCCGAGTGCGAGATGCTTTTGATAAGGTGAGTCGGCGTGTGCTGGGACAGAGTGTGTGGATCATGTGCTGACTGTGACATGGCGTGCAGTGTCGTCGCCTGCAGTAACTCCACCCTCAAACAGCTGGTCTTGCAGGCTAAACGAGAGTACCAAGCCGAGGCGGTACACCAGATACAGATCTACTTTGCCGACTCGCACGGCAGCTGGCGCTGGGCAGACTCACGGCATAAGCGGCCGATGTCGTCCATCATACTGACTCTCCGGCACCGTCCTTGCTGTTCTCCCTGCTGTCGCTCTCGTCGACCTCCCTAGCATTGTCGTCTTCTC
>KV425596.1:23063-33105 GCA_001632425.1 Neolentinus lepideus HHB14362 ss-1
TACTTCAATGCGGCTGGGGAGTGGGGTTACGCTCTTGGGCAAACATGATCTTTTTTGTCTCCGTGAACACTTTCCTTCGTGTCCCACGTTGAGCAAGTATATCGAGAGCTCGAATGGGAACATGGGTGTGATCTTGTGTCACACGACGTTGATAGGCCCTGTTGGCTTCTGACCCCAGAAAATGCGATTTAGGGCGATTCCGCGTGCTTCATGGGAACAGCGACTTAGCGACTCAATAGCGCACTGTCGGTACTCTGCGCACTAGCGACCCTATGCACCAGCGACAAGGCTCTCGGCTCCTCGGCGCACTTAGGATGGCTCCTCGGTAGCTCGGACGTTGGACGTCATTCAGTCGAGTCATTGGCATTTCAGCATGCGTCAGCCGGCGTCGTTACCACGGTCCGAACTGAGGCGATGTCTCAGGGTGCCTTTCCATATGGCATACAGCCCGCCATCGCTTCAGATTAGTGCTAGTTCTATTGGTGCGACTTTCCTTATGCGTGCAGTGCGCATCGACACATGGCACGACCACGGCTATCATGACACTGCGGCACCACAGAGCGGCCCCGCCCTTTATCCCTCTTTTGGCAGCATCGCGCTAGCATCGGCAGCATAGCCCGCCCCCAGATCATCAAAGAGGCGCACTCTAACGCAAAGTCAAGACGCACCCGACTGGCTCCCGTCCGCAGAATGGCGCACATGCTAGAGTTGGCCATGCAGGGTATTGGTCGAAGAGCGCATGTGGATTAGGAGCAAGGTGGTACAGGTCGTATGGATGAGAGGCTGAGCAGAGGCACAACTCGCGGTAGTAGGATCGGACACAGAGTAGTCGCTCTCTTATATTTAAGCCATTACTCTACTGTTTGTACAACAAGTTATCTTCACCACACTCTTCAGATTTCAATCTCGTGTCAGAGCTTCTTCTAAGTCCGTCTTGCGACTCACGTTGAGGTACTCTTGCGTACCTCTGACTTCACCCAGAGGTAGCGACAGAGTACACCAGCATAGCGTCGCTGTTCGTAAGCCATCCCTTATACGTTCCTTTCTCCTAGACAGCCCCGTGTGCTGTAGCGTAGTGCTAACTAGAGTCCATATATGTTCGAGTTAGAGACAGCGACTACCGGTAGCACTTTTCTATAGAGCATCGAAAGACCACATAGCGCCAAGCAGGAGGAGCGTCATACAGCGCCTATACAGCGCCTATACAGCGCCGTGCACATAGCGCAACATAGCGCATAGCATCACCTTCACTCTGCAGACTGCCGCCGAGTAGCGACTTGGCGCCAACCTACCTTTAGCCCCAACTATACGTCTCACCTACACCCATCCCCTCTGAACTATATTACCCTTCGCTACCCCGGGCCTCGCAGCCATCTGACACCAAGGGCTTTGGTGTTTGCTTTGTGGTTGTGTCTACATTTTAGGTCTCATTTCCGCAGGTTTCGTCGTGTGTCTGTGCGTATCAACATACTCCGGCAATATGCTAAAGGATGCCGATGTCGTACAGCACTGAACTTGGCACGAGGTCCTTAGAGGCATAGCCGGGGCAGATCGACCTCTGACTTGATCTCTCCTAGCTTGGCAGAAGGACAAATCTGCAATGTTGCAGATGCTGGTGCTTGTGTTCTGCCGCGTCACGTAGAAGGGGGAGCCTGTGATAGAGTCGGCAGCGTTTCCCCAGCCCGTATGGATTACCGAGATGTCCTCGATGAAGTTGATGAGCTTGAAGATCATCAGATGATATGGGTGGGGACGGAGTCCTAGCAGTAGCGGGACTTAGCGACTGGGGGAAGTGGAGGGAAGTGGCGGCAGACACAAAACATGTCCTCATTGCTATGCAAGCTGCCGGCCCTATCGTGAGGGTGCTGGGAAAAGGAAAAGGTCGTGGTGGGGTGGAAAGGAAACAGAGATGCTGAATTTGAAGCATCGCAAGTGACTCCCACCATTCCACTCCAGTGTGCCGTGCAATAAGTACATGATTTTCTCGTTTCTCAGGCTGTATGGACATTTTATACCAGTTTGTCCCATTTTCCCTTTAGTATGAATACACTGTATCTGTTTGTCTCAACATCATTGCTCACTTATGTCTCTTGGGCAAGATCTCGTCTGTATCCTAGTTCTATGCTACTACTTACTGGTCAATAACATTGCTCAGCTCTCTCCCGCCATTCTCTACACTCTGACACACCGGAGGCAGACCTCGAGTACAAGCAGGTGTTGTCTCAAGATCCAGTAGGCTTAGCGCGTTGTCTTGTAATAGCGTGCCGTGCATCTGGCCAACGATGTGGAATTCGTTGTTGGGACTCCTGCCGAAATATACCTACCTATCTACCTACTACCTTGGCAAGTATTGGGTGTCATGCGATTAGTGGGCGCTTATGGCGCAGCTGTGGGCGCTCTGTGGGCAATCACCGGGCACTCTGTGGGTGGCCACTGGGCCCCCTATGGGCGATCACCGGGCGATCACCGGGCGATCACCGGGCAATACATTCTGACTCAGTCCCAAATATATACTTTTTTATATACTTTTTTATACCGTCAAACGGTAATATATAGTATTACATAATATGACACCTAAATAACCCTTATGGTAATATATATAATTATTTACCATTTAAGAGTCGGCAAAGATTTAAAACAAACTCGCTTACAAAATGTTTCTCGGAGAAAATATTTTGCTATCAGTTTTGCTCGATGTTTAACTATAGATATTCAAGCGATCTTGAAGGTAATAAAATGGATAATATTTCGTCCAGTCTGTTGACTATTCCCTTAGTATATACTTTTCTCTTTGACAGAATGGTTTGCCAAAGTAATTATATGGGATATCCATTTTGATCAACATTTTGCAGGTCCTCAAAGAGTGAGACTCCCGCAGTGATTGCTGATCCCCATAGGTAGCGTCGTCATTTCTCCCTGACAGAACCCTCCCCCACTTACCGTGGGAGTCGGGGATATACGAAGGCCACAATTTCCTTGGCGACACTAGTCTCCGCTGGTGGTCTCAATTTCTCCCAGGGTCAGAGGTTAGTGTCCTTGACGTTGGTGGGCGAATGATGACAGACATTCGAGGCTACAGACAACTTGTCGCTTTGGCGCGCGCTTTACTCCGTAGAAGTTTGGTTATGGTTCTTGATGAAGCAACTAGTAGCATCGATTTCGCGACGGACACTAACATCCAGGAGACTATTCGGGAAGAATTTAAGGACACACTCCTTCTCACAGGTATAGAACTCCATTGTTACCGCATGAGCGGTGGCCAACGCATCCTCGCAGTTGCTCATCGTCTGAAGACCGTCATTGACTACGACCGGCTGATCGTACTTGATCAGGGCCAGATCGTTGAATTCGACACGCCATATAACCTGATACAGGACGGTATATTTCGTCGCATGTGCCTCAGGAGTGGTTCCTTCCCCGAACTCGAAGCTGTAGCTAAGGCAAAAGCTGAAGGTACAAACAGTCGAATTCAGTAAACATTTCTCAGCCATTTTATCGCTTTGATGCAGTCGTAATTATCACTTCAGTATGGCTCGTGACACTAAAAGGATCTTTCTGAATAGGGCTTCGGGTTACTTCAGCTTTGTTTTCTGATCTACGAATCTGTTTAGTAAGCTTAGTATATGATATATGAGGGACGATGTGGCGTCGATTCTGACTGGGCTCGTGTTCTTGTCCCAAGTGACATTGAACAGTTGTAGCTGTAGGGGGTGCTCCATGGGGCGGCCCGACGCGGATCAGGCGCCCGTTGCTATACAGGGACAAAGTAATAACAAGTAGAGTAGCATGTAACTTCCATGACCTATATAGCATATGTGGGCGATTCCTGGCATGGTACTCTGGTGCATTTAGTGATCTGAATGATGTAACCGTCGGACTGGACTTTCATGACAAAAAAACGATGGGATATACAGCATATGGCCACCAAGACGAATCCAATAATTTCAGTTCCCTTGGCGTCCAGGAGAACTGATTGACCGTCAATTCTTCTTCTTCCCTCCAGCCCTTCGAGGAACGGTCGGTCCAAGGGGAAGATCCTCCGCTTCCCAATCAGCAGAATTAGGGGGAGGTAAATCGAATGCTGGTTTTCGACGAGACGGCGTACTGGGTGCAGGGGGTGGTGCGACAAGGGCTGGCAGCTGACTCGCGGAGATACCGTCGTCGTGTATGGATGCAGGTTGAGACCCTAGTGACATGGAGCTCATTGACTGGACGATGGACCTGTAACCCAATGATTTATGAACATAACCCATTCGGAGGCAGTGCTTCACATACTGAGCGTCGTGGCGTCGCTGTCTAACCCAGCCTTTACAGCTCTCCCGGAATTCAGCTAGCATATCTGTCAATTCGTTATAGAACTGAAAAGATGTCAGTTAGGAAATCACGCCAATCCGTTCTTTCGCACCTGAAGGCCCTCCTCCAGGTTCCTTCTAATTTCTTTATACTTGTGATAAGCTAAGTCTAGCGATTGTAAAGCATGTTCCCTATCTTTGACATTGGGATCTTCTTTACGAGACTGGAGGAATGATTCATTCCAAGACTGCAATCATGGTGTTTATTCCCCCTTGGACGGATCATTTAGGTGCCGCTCACTCACTTTAATTGCATCCAGGATCTCTCTCTGCTTCTTTTCTCCTTCCTCCACACCGTGTCGGAATTTCTCGTATTTGAGCAATTCCTCCTCGAAATCGCTCTCGAACATCACAGGAGTCACTTCCTTCCATCGTTCAATATTCGCCGCCACTCCCAGGATCCGGGGCTGGATGTCGTCCGCATCGGACAATCTCCGCGCTCTATCCACAAGCTGTGCCCGATTTTGTATCACATCGTCAAGAGACTCAAGGAGCACCCGCAGGGCTCTGGCATGTGACTGCGTTTGCTGTGAAGTTGCAGCCCGCCCAGTAGACGCCGGAATCGAGGCCTCCAAGTCCTCCTGCCAGGCAATTCACCCCCAACTCGTATTTCAGAAACCGACATCACGAACCTTATCCCACGTGAGTTCGACGATATTCCTCTCCCAATCGTCCCACTTGTGGCGAACGACTTCGTCGCTCTCCGCTGCCTGTGATAGGACTGCTCGATATCGATGCGCCTTATCTGTGAGCTCCTTGTTGGCTTCGAATGATTGGGGTCGCACCCCTGGCTTATTCTGCTGGAGGCCTTCGTCTTCTTCCGCTTCTTGATCTAAGATGTCCAGGGCCTACATGCTTACACACATAGGTAAGTAGAAGGCATGTTGTAGTGGAGATACTAACCTCGTTCAGTATCCCTGCGTTGCGAGTCGCCAGTTTTTTCACTGCTTCGATAGATATCTCGATCCAGGCCGGACCCTCCGCAAGTTTCACTTCGTCCGACTTCTTCAGCAAGCTAGGAGGTATCCCGATCGGCTTTTCGAGAGCCTCGAGCGATGCCGGTAGGTTTAGTGAACGTAGCAACCTAGAGGACTTCCAATGTAGATGACAACTATAGCAAGGAGAAAATGCCCGCACTTTTGTGCTTGATCGTCAAGCTCTTGCGCGCGATCGAAGACCTGATCTTTTAACCAGTCTTGTTTACGATCCTGGTAAATGTCTTGACCTCGATTAGGCCGAGAAGACACTCCCAATTTCTAGTGCTTACCTACTGACTCCCTGGCACCCCAGGCTAACAGCTCTCCAAAGATGACACCTGTATCACCTATTATACTGGATGGATTTGATAATCCAGTCGGTACATTGCTGTTAACAAGAGATGCGCCTGTTATGACGGGCAGGGCTGACGGTGCAGGGACATCTTGATGATAAATGAGATCATTATCCCGTTCCGCTCGAGCGATATTCTTCTGGACCTCGTCTAATAAGGACTGGGTTGTATAAGACACGATGCTTGACGGAGCCGCGGTCCTTGGCGTACTTTTGTATCCTCAATTACTTCTTTGGTGACGCCGGCACGTCGAGCGGTATCATACGCTTTCTTGCCTAGCATGTTCGCCTGGTGAAGGCGACTCAGCTCATGACCGTATCTATCACAGGCTTTGAGTTATCACGGTCGTCAAAATCTAAGGAGGAAATAACCTGGATGCTTCTAAATCGTCGACACTCTTTCGATATTGCGCAGCGGCTTCAAAATGGTACCGCTTCGCTTCACAGTGAGATACCCAAATCTAGAATAACAAAGTAAGCAATAGTTGAACCGATGAGGGTCATAAACGAACTGGTGAGAAGGCATGCTTGATGGGTGGTGAAGCATCACGAATAGTCCTGCCGGCTTCGTCATAGAAGAAGGCGGCCTAAGAGACGGAGAATGTCAGTTAAATGGATGGTATTGAAATGCTGATGATTCCAACTTTCGCGGCCAACTTAGCTATCACACCATTCTTATAGTGGTGATCTATTGCCCATCAGCGTCATAGATTCCAAGGTCGGCACTAGTACTACCTAGGACAGCCCTTTGCCATGTACATTCTTGGGCTTGAGCCAGCATCAACGATTCTAGACTCTTCACAAATGCCTCCGTTAGGTCGAGAGGCAGTTCCTCTTCGGGCTGCATTGTATCCCGAAATGGCGAAAGAGCGGATGACAGTAGGAACGAGAATGTTCCAGCAGCGTACTAATGATCTATCATTACTTTTTCTGGCTCTATGTCCAAGATCACGCCAACGTAAAGGTGACACGCACCTGATAATACGATAATGCACGCTTGAGACCCTCTGCATTTGACCTATCTTCCGAGGCCGCTAGCTGAGAGTACAAAGCGCCCAAATTGAACAGCACAGCTGCCCGTTCATACGCAAGATTCTTCAGCGTTATCGGCATGAATGACGGGGCAAATGCTGGAGCATATGAAATCTCCAAGCCGATCTGCCGAGCAGCACATAAGAAACTCTTTATCGCACAGCTGGTATATATAGACCAACATCTACTGGAAGCTTGGTCAAGATGAACACGAGCTGTGCGTAGTATCTGAGGGAAATTCAGCGAACTGTGCACAGCTGACTGGCACGAGCCCTTAACGCACCGCACCGCTGGATCAATGCAATCGACACGCACGACCCCTCCAACGCCAACCTTCCTCAGGGCTTCCCATTCATTTAGATCCCATTTGAATGCATCCGGATGAGTATCTGTATGCTTGGCGTATATGTAATCCCTTGCCGCTTTCTTCACATCGACATCGTACGTCTTCTTGAAGGGCACTGATAGTTGATTAGGCATAATCACAACAGAAAAATCCTGGACGCCGTTGGTCGTGGAAGACTGGAAGGTAAACGGAGTAGAAAATAATTTATAGACTGAGGAAGAATTAATGCCACAGGCGTCACGTCAGTGACGTCACGTCCCGGCGCCCATCGGCGTTGGTACTTGACTTGATCAACCTCCAAGAGCATTACTGCACGGTACGGCTTATAACGGACAAAAGTAAGTAGACTATTGTACGTATGAGCAGTATTGTATATTCTGGAGCAAGACCACCGTGCCGATGATAGAGACCAGAAGAATCCGAGTCATGTCGGTGGCATAAAAGCCTCATCTTCAGATTCGAGGGTAAGTTGTGCATTTTGCACGAGTAAAGGTAGTCGGACTCACTATTGACGGAAATACACCGACTCCTAGATTTAGACCAAAGTGTGGTGCAAGGTCTTTCTGAGTCACCTGCCCAAACGGGTCGATTAGTACCCGAGCCACTTTCAGAACCCAAGCGATCATCCCGGAGAAGTACAGCAGGCGGTTACGCAGTTACAGCGATACAGCATGCACCAGATTTCCCCAGGACATGTCTGCAGCGCCCAGTGCTCATGCCGGGACCTTGGTGTCGGATCGCTGGCATTTGAGTCAGTCGCCATGAACAATTGTAAGTTTCCACGGACTGTATTCGTCACTGCACTATGTCGGCGGACATCACTGCTTTACCGTTTACGCCCATAGTTATCACCGGTATCAAAATGTTACTAGACTTTGGATGAGGAAGAACTGGAGACGTCTTCGGCACCATCACAAAGACAACTCCTGTGTTGTTTTCATCAGCAGCTGGTCAACAAGCCATAGCGACGTGAACGCCTTGTTGAGGCACCCAAAATAGTCTAGACTGTCCTAACTAAATAGCTACTCCACTTATAAGCGCGACATCAGGCGTCTACTCCTCCTAAAGAGATGTCACTCAGCGTCTCGCACAGCATGGATATTCCGGTCATCGCCCGCTATGTGAGTCACCCGTATTTTTGTATGGTCTACCGTGATCAAGTCGAGCGTGTCTTCCGTCCTCCTTGTTACTTTGTAGGTGATAGTGAGTCATTCAACCAAGGAGGTGGAGAAACCCCCTCGCTAAATACTCGTTCAGGACCAAGACGTGGAAGTTCGCATCAAAGCCAACGTCTGGGTCGTCGGTGCCATAGTCGGCCTTTGCAAGTTATTCAACAAAGTGAGATTGCATGCCGACTTTATTACAACCTTTCCACCTAACACCACCTAAGGTGACAGGCATGGCTTACGAGGTCGAGTATCGTACGCCTTACGGTTACGACCGAGGTCGCTTTGCCGTCGGAGACATCAGACCGAGAATCTGACGCAGAAGACTGATGTCGATACTGGTCGCCAATCCACTTGGTGCCGTTACAATGTCAACCGACAACGAGAAATAGGCACTGTCGAGAGCTGTGAAACAATGTATGATTAGCTCTAGGATTTATCGCATGCAATAATGCCTTCAAAGCTTCGACCTCGGCGTTTCCTCCAACTTCGCCGCCGGTGGAGTATTACCTAGTTCTCAGATTACACTTACAATTTGTGGTCAGTGAGTGCTCCCCAAACCCCAGGGTTGTGGGCTCCCAAAAATACGGCCCGTCTTGAGACGCAGCCGGATCATGCCGTCTACTCAGACAGTGGGAGCGTCAAAACAGCAGTCTCCAAATTCAGCTGCTTAAAATAGCGGCCGGAGCTTACTACAGGGTCTTGCATATGAAACTGCAGTCCGCGTTTCGCGCCTCGTTGTTTGCACCGACCAAATATTACCAAAAGTAGTAGATTCAGACGGAGTTCCCGGCGGCGAATGTGACCTTGTCACTTACCCGCTCATACTTATACTTCATGGTGAGGTGTGTCACTTTGACATGGTAAGTAGATTTTTAATAGAAGACTGGTACAAGGGTGGTTAAGCCGTAGGATTACAAGCCCATGAGGAGGGCGCTGTCCCTCAGGCTTTATATACTACTTGTACAGAATGCTAGAATATACTACAATATTCATGAAATTCAAATGGGTTAACCTAATACCTAATTTATATTCCTGAGCAATTTCCAACATGGTATATATTGCTGGCCACCCCCACTCCACCAACCAGGTGGTTATCTACTTTAGAAGCAGCAGTGCAGCAATTAGGAACAATCAAAATCAATAGAGAACGATGACAGGAGCGCGTACAGTGCGTTATTTGTACATATTATGGTAGTGGCTACTGGGGTGGCGAGACTCTACTTATGTAGTCCCCAACACCTACACGGTCTCATAGGCGGCTGGAGCGCAGTCAACAATAAACTGAGGAATGTCCTTTTGACAATGCCACCCCCGACCTGTTGCAGCCAAGGCCACTTTTCACGCTCGAGAGCACGTATGCATCTGGGTGACTGTGTCACAATCAGAGCCGGCAGAGGCCCGCGAACACTACTGTGCAGGGCCTAGTACTCGGACACACTACAGTGTTTGCCCCATCCTGCACCCTCAGGTTATTGTATCTACTCAAGATTTTCTTCAAATTGACGGCAGACATTGCCTCTATCATCCTATGTATCTTTTGTAATTTTACATGTGAAGTATGTGACAGGAGGAATTTATTCCTTCAACATGGCCCATTGTGGCTGAGGACTGCCTACTCGGACAGCACCACAGCTTGTAATTTTTCAGGGTGAATCCCCCCAGAAGTCCACCAATACTTCAGTTCTGACTATTAGAGTGATACAGTGCCCAACAAACAGTGAGAAGCAGTGTATTTTCTGTTCAACTGTGTGCATCCCGAAGCCAAGAGCCATGCAGCCACAGGCAATGAATGAAACAAATGGGCACCCCTTCCA